>JADBJO010003866.1:17500-25000 GCA_016801955.1 Conus betulinus | reverse complement strand
TGTTGTTATTATGTCTGTATTAAATTATTATGAATTGAAAATTAAGACTGTTAGGTGATAGTCACCTTTCATTATTACTATCAGTGATCTCTTTATAGTACTTTTATTATTATCATTGTGTGGATCATGGTATATCATTTGCATTAGTGTCATTCATCATTTTCCATCATAATCATTTCAATCATTATTATCAGAACTTTCGAGGTCATATTGGTATCTACTGTTAAGTTATTCCATTACAATTTATTCATCATCATTCACAGTCTTTCCCGGGCTTCGTATCATCCTACATCAATTATACAGCAGGATTATTATCATTTTATCGTTATCGCTTCAATCATCCTCTTTATATTATGTTCCAGCGGATCATTATTTTCATTATTAATCATAAGTTCCGGCTTTTCATTTTCATCATCACTTTCCTCACATCTCCACATCATCATCATCTCATTTATAAACCATTCTTTATCCATTATTCATCATCATTGATTACTATCATTTTTATTGTTGATTATTGTCAATCATCATTAGTTATCTTCCCATGATCCCCTCCAGCCTGTTGTCTTTTTGGTTAATTGTCCATTAAGAGGATTTTCCATACATTACCTTTTCTCCGAGCCTCCCCTCCCCCCCGCTTCCCGTTTTGTCCACAGGGGCATGCAGGGCCACAAACGTAAGGTGGAAGGTTTTTCACGGTTTCGTTGTTCCCATCAAAGCTATATTGTACACCCCAATCGAAGAGAAAGTGACTGGTTGGTCGTCCATCAAAGCTATATTGTACACCCTCATCGCAGAGATAAGTGACTGTTTTGTGTTCGTCCATCAAGGCTATATTGTACAACCATCATCTAAGAGATAAGTGACTGTTTGGTCGTCCATCGAAGCTATATTGTACACCCAGATCGAAGAGATATAAGTGACTGTTTTGGTCGTCTTTCGTTTGCGTTTGTTGTGAATGTTGTTTGTCCTGCCTAGGAAGACCCCAACAGGTCGAAACGTGTTCGTGTCGGCTTTGTAATTGGTCTGCTTTGTAATTTCATTTGGTGGTTCCCCTCGTTTGGCGGCTTCCGTAATTTCATTTTTTGCTTTTCATGTTTCCATTTCAACCTGCAGTCACCCCACTTAGGAACCACCTTGATTGATTGTTATTGTGTATGCCCCCCCCCCCCCCCCCCCCCCCCCCCCCCCCCCCCCCCCCCCCCCCCCCTTTCATTTCATTGATTTTTCATGAGTGTCTGTGATCCTTGTTCAACATCTCAACTACTCAACCTCTGCACGTCTTTCACACACACACACACACCACACACACACACACGACACACACACACACACACACACACACACACACACACCACTCATACACACACACACTCATACACACACAACACGGCACAACATAAACAAACACAATTTCCCTCTCTCTCTCTCTCTCTCTCTCTCTCTCCTCACACACACACACACACACACACACACACACAACACATACACACACACGCGCGCGCGCGCATGCACGCACGCATGCACGCGCGCACACACGCGCTCACACACACACACACAACACACGCACACAACCACACACACATACACACACACACACACACACACACACACACGCGCGCGCGCGCGCGCGCGCGCGGAACAGGATGATTCCATAGTCTCACATTGCTACACAGGTAAACAAAATTCTTACATCGCCACGGTAACTCTAATAATTCACTTACTGATTTAAAGACCCTGATCTTCATCTCTGATGGAGACCCCGCGGTCGGCTAGACGCTGCTCACAATCACCATCACCTGTAGGCATCAAGTCTCTGGCGGCAGTAGGACCGAAGGGGCAGCACCACAAGTACCAAGGTAACATGACAGAGAACACTCACCTTGATTAGCCGAGTCCAAGACACGGCGAGGCATTGAGAACATCATGTCGACAATCTGACCAGATGCAGGAATATCACTAGGAGATTACTACCGATCAACAGCCGACAGGAAGTCCGCCCGCTGGCCGCTCTAACACACCCTACCGCTGTCTTCACTCCTGGACACGCCTGCCTGGAGTTCCACCCGCCTGGAGAGCATAAGACAACGTCTCTGTCACCACCACGAGGACTGTGTCCGTACCCTGCGGCACCAGCAGCCAAACACACAGAAATATCAACATCCTTTTCTCCCTCAACCTCTGCCTCCTCAAAGATCCTGTTTTTTTTTCCCAAACAACCTACGCCTCCTCAAATAACCTGTTCTTTCTCAAACAGCCTACGCCTCCTCAAAGATCCTGTTCTTCCTCAAACAGCCTACGCCTCCTCAAAGATCCTGTCCTTCCTAAACAACCTACACCTCCTCAAAAATCCTGTTCTTCCTCAAACAACCTACGCCTTCTCAAAGATCCTGTCCTTTCTCAAACAACCTACGCCTCCTCAAATATCCTGTTTTCCCCAAAGAACCTACGCCTCCTCAAAGATCCTGTCCTTTCCTCAACCTACGTCTCCTCAAATATCCTGTTCTTCCTCAAACAACCTACGCCTCCTCAAAGATCCTGTCCTTACTCAAACAACCTACGCCTCCTCAAATATCCTGTCTTTCTAAAAAAACCAACACCTCCTCAAAGATCCTGTCCTTCCTCAAACAACCTACGCCTGTTCTTCCTCAAACAAGATCCTCAAAGTTCTGTTCCTCAAAACAACCTACGCCTCCTCAAAGATCCTGCCCTTTCTTAAACAAACCTGTGCCTCTTCTAG
The DNA here is from genome assembly GCA_016801955.1 of Conus betulinus. NCBI lineage: Eukaryota > Metazoa > Mollusca > Gastropoda > Neogastropoda > Conidae > Conus > Conus betulinus. The sequence goes on along the minus strand of JADBJO010003866.1, from coordinate 22,263 downwards.
AATCCTGTCCTTTCTCGCACAACCTAAACGATCTCTAAAAAGCCCGTCCTCCATCAAACAAACATAGAAAGAGAAAAAAAAAAAAAAAAAAACTCGTCCAGCTTTAAACAGCCTGTGCCTCCTCTCAAAACCAGCCCCGCTAAAAACAACTATACATCCCTCCTCCAGAAGCCAGTCATTCCCTCCACAGCCTGCCTCTCCTCCACAATCCTGTCCTGTCGTCCTCCCTTCAAACAACCCCTTTCCAGGCTGTCCCTTCAACGACCTTACCCTTACCCTTTTACCCTTTACCCCCTGTCACAATCATCCCTCCTGGAACGACGTTCATCCAACATCTAACGTACTCTAGCACCACCGGGACCAGTCAAGACTGGAGGTGAAAAGTAGTGGTGATGATGGAGAAGGGGGTGGTGGGAGGGCACGCAGGCACACGCACGCACGGACGGACGCACACACACACACACACACAAACACACACACACGCACGCGCGCGCGCGCACACACGACTGACTGAAACCAATTTATTGTCGCTCAAAGTTGTACTGACTCCACACACACACACCACACACACACACACCACACACACACACACACACACACACACACACACGGTGTAACTAATGGGCGTTTAAACCCGGACTGGAAGGTTCCTAATAGCCTGCTTGTCGCAGCGCATTGGAAAGCGATTGCGTGATAGAGAGTTACGAGATGAACGCGGACGGTGGCTTGCGCGCGTTATTCATACGTTCTGGCCGACACAGACTCTGAGGAGGCTAGCTCTAATGATTCGTGTAATGCTACCTGCAGTGAAGAACTTCGCTTGCACACACACACGCCACACACACACTACACAACGCACACACGCACACACACACGCGCGCGCGCGCGCACACCACACACACACACACACCACACACACACACACACACGCACACACACACACACAAACGCACGCGTACACCCACATACCCACACACATACAACGCGCGCGCGCACGCACACATACAGCATGCACACACGTACGCACAACCACGCTTCCCTACCCCCCTCTTTCTCTCTCTCTCTCTCTCTCTCTCTCCTCTCCCTTCTCCCTCTCTCTCGTCCTCCTCACTCCTCCGTCTCTCCTCTTCTCTCTCACACACTCATACACACACACACCACACACACACACACACACACACACACACCACACACACACACACACACAGAGACGGCACACAGGAGAGAGAGAGAGAGAGAGAGAGAGAGAGTTGTGCATGCTATAGACTCTATGTCATCTTTTGTTGCATAAATCACGGTTGGGTGTTGGGACATGAACAGTAAAGATAATTACTGATTGGCTCATTGAGCACTGAGCAATCAAGGCATCTTGTGCACACACTTGTTTCTTATTCACATGTTAGGTATTGCTGTGTTTGTCCAGGTGACGGCAAATACCTAACTGACCGATATGCTTTATACCTAGTACCTCCATCGTTAAAAAAATTACTCCTCTCTCTCTCTCCTCTCTCTCTCTCTCTCTCTCTCTCTCTCTCTCTCTCTCTCTCTCTCTCTCGATACGCTTTTTACCTCCATCGTTGAAAAATTTCTCTCTCTCCTCTCCTGAGGATAATCTCCCAATCTACGAAGAGGACTTTCTAGTTTTGTCGGATTCACTGTCAGCTTTGGAGGCCATAGCTGGCCGCAACCTTCAGCATCCCGAACTTTTTGCACTTTTTTTTTAACTTTTTTTTACCAAGTTGACAGCGGAAGGGTCACACAACATTCTTCTGGCTTGGGTTCCTGGTCATGTTGCATTGGAGGGAACGAAATGGTGGATCGACTGGCCAAGAATGCCACAAGAGAGAAACTGTCAAACACACCTATTCTCTGCTCAGATCTGAAACCCAAATTAACGATTATGTCAGAGACTCTGGCAGGAGGATTGGAATACACAGACGGAAAACAAACTCTTTCAGATCCGTCCAAACCTTAAGGAGTTCCTCTCATCTTCGTCTGGTGGTCGTAAAGAAGAAACAGTTCTCTATGCCGGCTGCACACCGGCCATTCGTATTTTTACCCACACATTCCTACCTTTTAAAGAGTGAAGAAGCTCCGTGGTGCATTCCGTGTCATGTGCCACTCACAGTGAAACATATTCTTTTAGAATGCTGGGACTTGCACGATGTGAGGGGGACACAAACATTTTACAGCAGATTCCATGAAAACCTTGTTCAGAGATGTTCCGCCTTGACGCGATCTTTACGTTCTCTAAGAGAGGTTAACATTTTTCATCGGATCTGAGATTTTACAGTGGAACGATTTTTACTAAAGTTTTTGGTTGTTTTTAAGACGATGTATTTTAATGAATTGCGTGAATGAATGACCTGTGAGTTGATTTTAAACGTGGTGACAGCCCTGATATGGCCTTTGCGGTCGGCTGGGGCTATAAGCAAACATTATCTTATCTCTCTCTCTCTCTTCTCTCATCTCTCTCTCTCTCTATATATATATATATATATATATATATATATATATATATATAGGGTTTTTACCTCCATCGTTGAAAAAAATTCTCTCTCTCTCTCTCGTCTATCTCTCTCTCTCTCTCTCTCTCCATACAATATCGGCAAGAAAAATATATAATACAATCTCCTTCTCCTCTCCTCTCCGTCCCTCTCTCCCTCCAAACACGTTCTCTTCTCTCTCTCTCTCTCCCCTCTCAGTCTCTCTCTCCCTCCCTCTCTCTCTCTCCTCTCCCTCCTCCTCTCTCTCTTCGTCTCTCTGCTCCAAGTACGGCGCGGCATAGTGACTGATACTAAGAGCAATGTGTTCTGTCAACAGAACAGCGTCCCAGACGTTATGTCTGATCTGTCGTTCCTGACAGTTGGCCAGTGGCGAAGACAACAGGCAGCCTTCTGCAGTGTCCTGCAAACAACGCTTCTTACTGCTGTTGAAGGAACGATCTGTGAGTGGAACTAGAAAGAAAAGACTGCAAAGCGGAAACCAGAGAGAGAGAGAAGAGAGAGAGAGAGAGAGCGAGAGAGAGAGATAGAGAGAGAGAGAGAGAGGGGGGGGGAACACACAGACACACACACACAACGCGCGCGCACACGCACACCCACACACACACGCACGTACGCACGCATGCATGCACGCAAACGCACCTAGACAGAAAAACAGACGCAGAGAGACAGGAGAGATGAAGGGATACCACGACACAGAAGAGAGAGAGGATGAGAGTGGGGTATGAAGGAGTGAACCAAAGAAGAGAGAGAAGGGAGTGCTAGAGGAGATATTGAGAGAGGGTGAGAATGGAAGAGAGAAGAGAGAGAAGACTAGAGCTAGAGAGAGAGACAGACAGAGAGAGAGAGAGAGAGACAAGAGAGAGACAGACAGACAGACCAGACAGACCGAGAGACAGACAGACAGACAGACGAAGAGACGTGAGCGAGAGAGTGCAGAGAGAGAAGAGACCATATACAGAAAGGGTGAAGAGACAGCAATACACGAAAGGAGAGACAGAGACAGACAGAGACAGAATGGGCAGACTGAGGAATTTACACACACACACACACACCACACACACACACACACACACACACACACACACACACACACACACACACACAGGAGACAGACAGGCAGACAGACAGAGACACAGAGACGGAGAGTGAGCGAGTGAGTGAGAGAGACAGACAGAAAGAGAGTGAGACAGAGAGGGTAAAGAGACAGCAAAACAGGAAGGAGCGACAGAGGCAGACATAGAGATAGGAAAACTGAGGAATTTACACACACACACACACACACACACACCACACACACACACACACACACACAACACTCTCTCTCTCTCTCTCTCTCTCTCTCTCTCTCTCTCTCCACTCACACACACACACACACACACACACAACACACACACACACACACACACACACACACACACAAACACAAACTCACTCACTTCTCACACCTCAGTGTTCCATTGTTGTCGACCATCAAGCAATAAAAAATACATCGTAAGCGCTACAAAGTAACAATGGATCACACATTTTAGCTCAACAATTTGTTCCTGATATTCCTTTTTTACGAAAGTCACTAGCTTCTGCTACATATCTTGCAAATGATAATATGTTATGGTATTTTTATTCATTCCTGCTGGGTAGAATTGCGAGGAGATCTTTTCTCTGTGCAACTGGCTCCCTGAACATTTTTGCATCTACTTCGAATATCTGCGTAAGCAGGACTACCTAAAACAAAATGTACTTCGTCTTCACTGTTGTTTCTCTCTACGTATGGGGCATGCTTTATTGTCCGATGCTTCGAATCGTTTATTATTGGGTTTTGTTTTTTATTTGAAACAGAGAGACAGAGAGGACAGAGAGAGACAGAGAGAGAGAGAGAGAGAGAGAGAGGAGAGAGAGAGAGAGACAGAGACAGAGACAGAGAGAGAGAGACAGACAACAGAAACAGAAACAGAGAGAGAATGACGATAGAGAGAGGGAGGGAGGAGCGAGATATGATGGAGGATGGAGGGGAGAAGAGAGAGAGAGAGGGGCGGGAGAGAGAGAGAGAGTAGGGAGTGTTAGAAAAGGAGAGTGGAGCGAGTGGTCGAGTGCCACTGAAGTGACACAAACAGTGAGTGTGAGAGAGTGGGAGTGGGAGGGTGGGAGAGAGAGTGTGTGTGTGGGAGAGAGAGAAAGAAAAGAGTGGTGGTGGTGGAGGTAGAGACTGCGAAACAGAAAAGAGAACCATATACAGACAAAGACAGAGACAGACAGACT
>JADBJO010003866.1:7500-12500 GCA_016801955.1 Conus betulinus | reverse complement strand
AGCTCAGATGTGGAGAGTTAGTCTTTAACACTCACGTTATAGCTCAGATGTAGAGAGTTAGTCTTTAACACTCACGTTATAGCTCAGATGTAGAGAGTTAGTCTCTAAAACCTCTCTTATAAGATTAAGTTTAGAATCAATTAAACCATTTTTTGTTTAAAGATTGGACACTTAAAAAAAAAACATATATTTTTTTGAAGAATGGAAATGGACGCGTTCTGATCAAGACAAATTCTCTTTAAAAAAATGAATGATTTTTTTTTTTTTTTAAAGACGAAAGTGAATTATCTGCGTTTTGTAAGTTGCTTCCAAGCAATCAGAAAACACACACACACACACACACACACACACACACACACACACACACTAAACCAAAACCCATCGATTTAAAGCAACAGTGGTAAGGAACGAACAGAAGCTGCGCAAATCATATATGGCTGCGCGAAAGGGTCAAAATAAGCTGCAATATTCTAGTTAGAATAAAAATTTAAAAAAAAAAAAAGAAAAAAAAAAAAAAGAAAAAGAAATATCTGACATAAAACTCTTTGTAAATTGGGAGAAATGAAATCAAAATCATTTCAGACGCGAATATTTTATTGAATTTCAGCGACGACAAATGATGAACTAAGGAGAATGTGTGTTGTTGGAAGCAGCGAAATCACATTTTTTAAAACTTTTTTTTTTTAAGATTCCAGCAACCGTTCTTTTGGGAACTGTATTTGTTCGTAGAATTTCCGATGAAATTACAAGAAAAAAAAATTGTTTTTAATTAAAAAAAAAAAAAAAAAAAAAAAAAAAGTATGTGAAAATAAAATTGCACTAATCTGTATTTGATTACAAAATCAATTTTATGTGGATTGGATGAAGGAATACGCACAGATGAAACGTTTGATCCTTTGATCTTATGGGCAAAGTGTTATAATAACAAGAGTAAAATAAATCAAGTTATATCGATGTGAAACAACAACTTTAAAAAAAAAAAAAAGTACAGTTTAGTACAGTTTAACACCGTACAAAAAAAAATGTTTCATGAATATGCATCACTACAAATTTGATTTTAAAATAATGTGTACTATATTATTAAAAATGGTGGATTTACAAACATACAGAGGAGACCTACATTAAACCAAAGGCGGCAATCAGAGTCAAAAACGCAGTCTGTCACACCCCCCCCCCCCCCTCCCCCCCCCCCCCCCAAAAAAAAAGGGGGGGGGGGACTTTAGCTGGCACCCTCACGTATATATCCTTTACACGACAGTATTTACTGCAAGCCTACAACACGAAGAAAGCGCAGCTTCATAATGCAATATTTTGCTCCATTTAACTCTTGTGTGCGACAGATCAGTTTTATACCTTAAAAAAAAAAAAAAAAAAAAAAAAAAAACGAAGAAAAATTTCGAACAAATGCAGACATAGACATGATAGACGTGTACTCGCCCCCGCGCGTAAATGTGTGTGTGTGTGTGTGTGTGTGTGTGTGTGTGTGTGTGTGTGTGTGTGTGTGTGTGTGTTCAGGAGGGTGACGAAAGGAAGGCGAGCATGGGTGAAGGAGAAAAGGGAGAAGAAAGGCCATCAGTTTCAAACTTTTAGCAGAAAACAACAAAACTTTTATATGCCAGTTCAAGCCTACTTGGTGAAGAAAAGTTCTACCTTCGCCAGAGTTTTAAGTGCACCCGCATGCGCGCGTACTCACACACACACACACACACACACACACACACACACACACAACACACACAACACACACACACACAAACAAACACACACAGACACACACACACGCGCAAACGGCGCGCGCGCACACACACACACACACACACACACACACACACACACACACAACACAACCAACAACACACACACACACACACACACACACACATACCCCACACCACACTACAAGAGAGAGAGGAACACAGAGAGAGAGAGAGAGAGGAGAGAGAGAGGAGAGGAGAGAGAGAGAGAGAGAGAGAGAGAGAGACTCGGAGGCTGACTTGGAGCGGGACGGAGGGAGAAGATTGACGAGAGGTCTCAAGCGAACCCAGCCCTCCCTTCCACTTCATTTCTCTAGAGTTAACACCAAGAGTTTGTCACCCAGACAGTTTTCTGTGAAAAAAAAAAAAAACCATTACGCTCGGGGGGGGGGAGGGGAGAGAGAGGAGAGAAGAGAGAGAGAGACAGAGAGAGTAGAGAGACAGACACAAAACAAACAGATAGAGACAGAGAGACAGAGACAATGAACAAGAGAGACACATACAGAGACAGAGACAGACAGACAGACACAGAGAGACAGACACAGAGACCGGAAGAGAGAGAGAGAGAGAGAGGAGAGAGAGAGAGAGAGAGAGAGAGAGGAGAGAGAGAGAGAGGCAGACAGACAAACAGACAGACGGATATACGAACAGACACAAAGAGAAACAGACACAAAGAGGGAGACAGGTAGGACAGAGAGAGTGAGACAAAAGAGGAGACAAGAGAGAGAGCGGGTAGGGAGGGAGGGAGGGAGAGAAAAGTGGGGTGGGGGGGGGACCACAGAACAAGACAGAAAGATGGAGGACGAGGTGAGGTGAGAAAAAGAGAGACAGACAGAGACAGAGACAGTGACAAGGAGAGACAGACAGACAGACGGACGGACGGACGGATAGACGGACGGGCAGACAGACGGAGACACAGATAGAGATAGAAAGAGGGAGGACTGGGTGAGAGAAAGACAGAGAGCCAGAGACAGAGATAGACGAAGAAGTGACAAGGAGAGAGACAGAGAAACAGAGAGGGGGGGGGGGGGGAGGAGGTAGGTAATGTTGTTTACACTCCAGCCGACCGCCAAGGGGCATATCAGGTTGTCACAGAGAAAGAGAGAGAGAGAGGGGGGTGGGGGGGTGGGAGACAGACGTACAGACAGAGAAACCAAACAGACAGGAAGGGGGGGAGGAGAGAGAAAGAGACGACAGACAGACAGACAGACAGGACAGAGAGTGAACAAGATAGGAGTGACAAGGAGAGAGAAAGAGAGAGAGAGAGAGAGAGAGAGAGAGAGAGAGAGAGGGAGAGGCGAGAGAGAGGAGAGAGAGAGTGTGTGTGTGTGGTGTGGTGTGATGTAATGGTGGTGATAGTGGTGGTGATGGTTGTGGTGGTGGTGCGTGTGTATGTGGTGTGTGTGTGTGTTTGTGTGTGTGTCTGTGTGTGTGAGTGAGAGTGAGTGAGTGAGGTGAGCGAGTGAGTTGTGTGTGTGTGTGTGTGAGTGAGTGAGTCCCGTAAGTCCCCCATCAGGTAACTTCCCTGGGAAGAGCTGTCGGCACGGTAGCGCTTACAGCGTGATACACCGAGCTATGACCAAGCGTGTCTCGCTCACGTCTATCCATTAACTTATGAAGCCCGCATACGTCGCTCTGACACAGAGCATGACGGAGAAAAATTGAGATTTACGCCCTCGCAGCCTCAGCTTTTAGGGACAAGTTTTCGCTGCCACTGCAGCAGCATGGAGAGCGTTCGTTACGTCTTGGCAAGACGTTGCTGGCTGGCAGGTTTGGTCCGAGGATGATGTTTCCGGGCGGGCGGAGGGACCCCGGGGTAGACGGCGTCGTCAGGCAGGAGTCTGGGTGAAGGTGAAGGTGCGTTAGGACCGCCGAGCGGGCTTGGCGGGCTTAGCAACGCTATTTCAAGCATTGGCCGGACCTGTCTGATAAATCGCGAGCGGCTAGCTGGCAGATCAGAACATCGTTCTGTTTCAGGTTACCTCCCCCTCCAAGTATGCTTGCGATTGTCCAATCAGATTCGCTCTTCCGGGTGGTGTCAGTAAGAGATCACCCTTGCGAGGCTTACTTCCCTTGTGACTTGGCGGTCCGTTTCGTTTCCGCTGACGATGATTCAGTCACAATGAGTTTTGACCTGACACAGACTTTTAGGGTCGTTCAAATATGCAGGGAATTGAAAACAGTGAACTGCATGTGCAAAGCGAAAGCGCATACGAGAGGCTGAAATCAGGTAAGCGCGGAAAATGTGGAGAGAAAAAAAAAAAATGATTTTGTCAAGTGTGAGTCTACGTGGCATGACTTACTAGTAGGTTACCTCCGTACAGCGACTATTCATGACGGTTATACACGAAATGTCAGCTGGTTCAAAATGCCAGTGAGTACCGGCAGCTTTCTACATTCATATTCAAAGTATTTTTGTCGTACTGTTTTACGTCAGAGTGATGTCAAAGTTTATTCTGCATTGATGTTGCAATGATGTCACTGTCTTTGTTCGAATGGTAACATTCGGACAGAGAGCGGACGTAACAGGCGAAAAGTCCTGTATTCAAATGCCTTCACAGTGTGTGTCTTTGCGTGTGGCTAGCTACATGTGCGGAAAGTAGTGTGAATGAATTCTGTTTCAAGACAGTAAATATCCGCGCTACGTCTTCGGGTCACCTTCAGTTAAACTGGCAGAACCCGGGACCGCTCCACGACTTCACACAAACGGTAAGGCGGCCCGCAGACGAAGGAGATGTTCACCATGTCGAGACAGTTGTCAGGCAGACCACACTGGCAGACGTAGTCAGCCACATCTACGACACAGGGTTGGGAAATAAAGCATAGCATGGCTACCTTTCGCCTCGCTCAATGCTTGCGCACTCTGCACGAATTTTATTTTGCCCCTTCCAACCAAAAAAACATTGACGTTTATTATGAGATACATACAAAACAAAAATTCGGCAGATTTCAAACATTAGCAGCAAGACAATAATGCTTTAATACCAACATGGATACCTGCTCCAAAGAAACTTGTGTATTCAGCTCAGCTGACATAGTGCCGTTATCGGTCGTCGCTGTACGGGATAAGCTTACTCGTACGTCGTTCACACAGGATTACACTTGACAAAACATGTTTGTGCACATTTCCACATGCGCTTCTACTTTGCGCGTGCATGCCAATCTTTTCAATCCGCACATTCTTGAAACTGATGAATACTCTGTGTGTTCGAATGTGTAACCGAATCGACGTCCATGAAAGAATCA
>JADBJO010003866.1:0-2500 GCA_016801955.1 Conus betulinus | reverse complement strand
ACAGCCTGGCAGAGAGAGAGAGAGAGGAGAGAGAGGGAGAGAGAGACACGACAGACAGAACCAGACAGACAGACAGACAGACAAAGGCAAACCCACAACACACCCCCACACACCCAACACACACACACACACCACACACATACACTCACACAGAGAACGGAGACAGACAGAGACAGAGAGAAAAGACTGACTGGGCAGAAGAGAGAGAGAAGAGAGAGAGACAGACCGACAGACAGACAGACAGGACAGACAGACAGACAAGGGACAGACAGACAGACCAGACAGGTTAACAGAAAGGGACAAATAGACAGACCGACAGCAGACTGAAGGCACGACACAGGAACATTCAATAATTCAATAAATAAATTTAGATGTGGTCAACAACGACATGTCGAATCTCACCCCTGCAGCTGCCACAAATCCCAAATAATAAAACCCCACCCCCCTCCCCACCCCCCACCCCCACCCCTACCCCTCACTCTCCCCCAAGTCTTGCCCAACCGTCCGCTGATCAGGGGGGACGGCGCTTGGGGAACCCAAACGCCACGATTTTTTTTTTTTTTTTTTTCCCTGTTCCAGGCCTTCAAATAACGGAAAATCGTTTTTCCAAGGACAAACGGCGGGGGCTGCGGTCAGCAGATCAGCTGTTGCCAGCCTCCAAGGTTGACTTGTTGAACTCTGTTTTTGAAGCCTAAGGTTGGAAACAGGAAATCGTGTTGTCCAAAAGCCAAGCAAGAATGGAATCATTCTCCCTGTGCCAGATCCCCAGCCTGAACATTGCTCCATTTTTAAATCATATGCTACGAGGGCCCTTCACTATAACAGGGGGAACTGTCCTGCCGTATAATTGAATTTTCCTGATACACGTAGAAGTACCGCCTTTTTTTACTTGCAAAGTAAGCTGCGGCTGCAGGCGTAAATCTAAAAACAACAAATTGAAATGTTTAGTGATAGCGTACTGCCAAAAAAAGAAAAAAGCAATATTCAAAGCATATAAAACGTACTCCCAGCAAAGGTGCCAAAAGGAAGGACAATTTTCAGTTAGTGGGAAGAAAAAAAAAAACAAAAAAAAACTCGACAGGTGCGGTGGTTATTTTCTCTTATCAGACTTGATTTTTTTTTTTTTTTTTTGTTTATTATCATTTATAGACGTTAGTAACGGCATTCTGGTGAAAGAAAAACAAACCGAGCATCATCCGCGACCCATAATGAACATACCTACACATTTTCAGAAAGATCGGCCCAGAAGTTTTGTCTGGAGCAAGTGGAATATATTTTGACCACGGACGGACACACAGGGACAGAACACACAGACAGACACACGTAGACAGCATTTCTTCGTTTCCCATTGTAAAGACTCCCTGTTCTATAAGCAAACTGGGGAGTACAAAAACGTGGACAAACGAATCACAAAGGGGGACAAAACACGACGCGGTGTCGACCTCTCAGGTCTTCTTCAGGCAATATACAAAAAACACTTCCAGGCCAACGGAAAATGAACGAGCCATCACTTATATTTCCTCCACTTCGGCGCAAGATAAAAGGTCGAAACGCGGCGTTTGTGTTTTCGTCTTGGGATTCGGTCCCCCGTCCCACGTGATCTAAGGGGGTCGAAAACGCGTCCCGTGTTTTGTCCCTGTGATGCGTTTCGTCCACGTTTTTTTTTTCTTTTTTTTTTTTTTTTTTTTGGGTTTCTTTTTATAGTGCGGTACACTATCACTAACATTCAAAAATGTATCCTTTTTTTTTTTGAATTTTTTTCTCTACGTTCTCTCCCAGCACTGCCATACATTGTGTCCTGTCAGACCTGAATGAGTCTTCAACTGATTTGATCATGGCTGAAGTTCCTCACCTCTGTAGGTGCCTGCCTGTGCCTGTTCTTCATCACCATCCAGCACTGCTCCGCCCCTTCTTCTGAATGATTTAGGCCCATTTGTTTAGACATTTTTTTTTTTCCCTTTTTTTTTTTTCTTTTGGTGGCCTGAAACATGCTGTTCCCATACACACCAGGCATTCTTCTACTGTGAATTTCACTTGGTTTTCACTGTCCACAGCTACCAAAAAAGTTAGTACTGATCTCTGTTCAGTCCAAGGAGCATGTTTCTTGGTCGGCCATTTTGTATCCATCATCGGAAAACCGAAAACGAAAAAAAAAACAACAAACAACAAACACATAATGGAAACGGAAATAAAAAATACAAATGGAAGCGAAAAACAGTAAACTAAAAATAAAGAAATAAAAAAGAAAGAATCTATCTGTATAGAAGTTCTTATTTAGAACAGTTTCACCTTCGTATATTTGAATGACCCTCCAACATGATGCAAAACCAGTGTGGTCGGTGCGCTAAAAAGCCACACGATTCGACAAAGCCTTGGTTCGATCCAGGTTCTGCCTTGTGTGTCAACCACACCATCGCGGGCCTCAGCCCTGTCCTGCAACCGACATGTAACGTGCCGACAGGATTCCGATCGTGAGGACAAAAAAAAGTATCAAACTAAA
>JADBJO010003865.1:177601-225005 GCA_016801955.1 Conus betulinus | reverse complement strand
CATGTGTTCATAGGGACAATCAAACCACTGACAGTGGTTCCACAAATAAAACCACTGACAGTGTGCCATGGGTTCAGATGGGACAAATAAAACCACTGACAGTGTGCCATGGGTTCAGATGGGACAAATAAAACCAATGGAGTGTGCCCTGGGTTCAGATGGGACAAATGGACCCACTGACAGTGTTGGGTTCAGATGGGACAAATAAAAACCACTGACAGTGTGCCATGGGTTCAGATGGGACAAATATAAACCCACTGACAGTGTGCCATGGGTTCGGATGATGAGACAAATGGAACCACTGACAGTGTGCCATGGGTTCGGATGAGACAAATGGAACACTGACAGTGTGCCATGGGTTCAGATGAGACAAATAAAACCCACTGACAGTGTGCCATGGGTTCAGATGGGACAAATGGAACCACTGACAGTGTGCCATGGGTTCAGATGGGACAAATGGAACCCACTGACAGTGTGCCATGGGTTCAGATGGGACAAATAAAACCACTGACAGTGTGCCATGGGTTCAGATGGGACAAATGGAACCACTGACAGTGTGCCATGAGTTCAGATGGGACAAATGGAACCACTGACAGTGTGCCATGGGTTCAGATGGGACAAATAAAACCACTGACAGTGTGCCATGGGTTCAGATGGGACAAATAAAACCACTGACAGTGTGCCATGGGTTCAGATGGGACGAATAGAACCACTGACAGAGTGCCATGGGTTTCAGATGGGACGAATAGAACCACTGACAGTGTGCCATGGGTTCAGATGGACAAATGGAACCACTGACAGTGTGCCATGGGTTCAGATGGGACAAATGGAACCACTGAGAGTGTGCAATGGGTTCAGATGGGACGAATAGAACCACTGACACAGTGTAGCGTGCTATAGATTCAGATGTGATGAATAGAACCACTGACACAGTGTAGCATGCTATAGATTCAGATGTGATGAATAGAACCACTGACACAGTGTAGCGTGCTATAGATTCAGATGGGACGAATAGAACCACTGACACAGTGTAGCGTGCTATAGATTCAGATGTGATGAATAGAACCACTGACACAGTGTAGCGTGCTATGGGTTTAGATGGGACAAATGGACCACAGAGACAGTGTAGTAGGCTATGGGTCAGAATGAGACGTCTGGAAACACTGACACAGTGGAGAGTGCCATGGGTCAAAATGAGACAACTAAGACATTGATATAGAAGAGTGTGCTATGGGTTTCAATGAGACGTCTGGAAACACTGAGACAATGGAGAGTGTTACAGGTTAAAATGAGACAACTGGAAGCACTGACACAGTAGAGATTACTATGGGGTTAAAATGAGACGTCTGAAAACACTGAGACAATAGTGTTACAGGTTAAAATGAGACAACTAGAAACACTGAGACAGTGGAGTGTGCTGTGGATTAAAATGAGACAACCGTATTCTTCTTAATCTGCTCAAATTTTCGGACCCTCCTCACTGCAGGTGAGTGTATCTCGCGGGCCTGGTTGACGCCGGGTATACATCATAGAAGGAAGCGTGGAACACCGCCTTGTCAAGTAGCCTCAGACCACGGTGGAACTCCACAGCAGTATCTTGAACTCCCACACTGGTTACCCTAATAGAAAAAAAAGTCAGGAATCTGTGACCCTTCATGTCTTACTACGGTGCCTTACTTTCCTCTCCACATCCCTGCTCCTACTGAGTGCGTGTTAAATTAACAGGTATGGAGACTGTTGTTGGATGGACCTGATGGCATTCTCTGGGACTGGATGCAGGCATACGATCATTCATTCTTTCTCAGCGACCAAGCCATTCTTTTCCTCGGTAAGGGGTGTTTTGCTGGGTCAGAACAGGCTTCACTGGACGCCACCAATGGGGTCGCCTTAATTGTGAGAAGAGCCATGTCTCTTTATCATCATCATCATCATCATCATCATCATCAAGGGAAACGGAGAGAGTAGAAGTGACAGGACTGGGCGGAAGCATTTCGAGATGAGAGTTTTTATGTGGATAATACATCAGGATTTAAGTCATAAACACCACTACGACCACCCCTCCCCCTCAGGGCACACACACACACACACACACACACACACACACACGCACACACACACACACACACACACACACACACACACGTGATTCGAACCGGTAATTCCAGGGTAACGCGGCGCCACAAGACAAGTTGACTCGAGATGAATGTCTTACCCACAAAGCCATCGGCGAACACCTGCTGTGTGCTGTGAGGAATACAGTCGTATGAAGCAGTAGGTCCAGTCAGCTTTTTCCAGCCGTTTTCATCATGCCTGTGAGGCTATGGTCCTTTCATCCCCTCCCGTTCTCCCCATGCTCCAACCACGAACGCGAGGACTTCGGCTCAGTTGCCAAATTCACTCAAGCTGATGGCTAGACTGATACTGCAGATGGAAGCTTCCTCCATTCTGCTTTGATACGGGACAGTGAATTGAAGAGAGAGTTTGAGTTTAATGGGGTCCTCACCCATAAATAGCATGTTTGGGGTGTTCAAAAGTATGATCGAGCGTGTTTCGATGTACGTGTTACTTTCTTCTGGAACTCACTTCTACCCGTGTTTCGGGTCGCGCAAGTAGCCAAATCGTGACTCGCCACGGAGATTGCCGAGCACAGTACGGTAAGAGACGAGAGTCGGGGATTCCGCAAGTGACGTATAAATGCCAAGACTACCGTGAACGAAAGACATGTCCCTAAAAGTTTTCGCTGTGAGGTCGTAAAACTCAACTATTTTCCGGCGATATTGGCGGATGCTTCCAGCAACGAGTCAAGTTCCAATGAAGAGGACATCGAACGTGAAATTTTCACTGAGTGTATGGAGTTCAGCCGTACCAGTTTGAACCTGCAGCTCCTTGTACAGTACCACCTCCCTCGCCATCAGACGCTTGGGTTTCTTTCCAGGCAGTTCGACCTTTTACAGGTTGACCAGATTATGTACATGTACACACATACGCACGACACAGATAGTACATGATATAAACATGCACATACACACATCTGTTCACACACACACACACACACACACACACACACACACACACACACACACACACACACACATTACCGTAGTATGTAAATAACTTTAAAATGATTATGTGATAAACCACATTTTCCTTCAGTTGTTTAGATCTATCACATTATGCCTTTTCCTTTGAACAGGAGTTTGCAGCTACTGCATCATCACGCTAATTCTCTTCCCTGCTGTAGAAATCTTTTCAACAGCTGGTCAGTTCAGTCCCCCCCCCCCCCCCCCCCCCCCCCCCCACACACACACACTTTTTTTACATTCCTCATTTTGCAATCTCACTCTCTCCACTTAAATTCTGAAGTCCCACAATGACAATTAGAATCTGAGAGGTCTTTTACGATACATTGCAGTCAAAGATTCTGTCTGTTATTGTAAAAACTGATGCGTGACGTGCCGTAATCAGATCTAAGCTGCAGATCTAAGCTCATTATTCTCTTACTCACCCAGGGCAGTTTGTAGCATACAGACATGCCACACCTGCATATATCTTAAAATGCACACCAAGTCACCATCCTGTATCCAACTACTGATAAATAATTCACTTACTAAAGCATATGGTTGTTGGGCGGAAACTTGAACTTGCAGGGGTGCCTGATCTTAGCAATGCTCTGAAAAAACAAACCCATACTATTATTCACTGGAGTCCAACAAGTTGTTATTTGTGGATATAAACACTTTCTTGTTAATAGAATCGTAACTTCAGTTTTGTTGGAAACAGTAACAGCAGAGGGAAAAAAATCAGTCACAAACATGCAACAGTTTCAGTGGCAGCAGGCAGTGTGACTGACTGCCACTATGACAGTAACAATGTATGTTCAGTTTGATGCCAACACTCAACAAAAACCAACGACTATCTTTACAACCAACCATACACTGAGAATGAAATGAAACGCAAAAAGATCAACCACCCATTCCACAAACCTTACCTTCTTCACGTCTCCGAGTTTGGCTCTCTTGCTCCTGACAGAATCCGTGTCACTGTTGCGTTTGAGGCTTGCACTTGCAGCTGACGAATGAACAGAGAGTGCTTTTAATGCATTTTTCTGTTATAATAGTTGGCACAGCATCCTCTTTCAGCTGTCTTCGGACCCGAATTCCAGCTTCCACCTTTACTTTCCAGGTGTGTTGGTCTTGGAAACTGTGCGGTGACGACCGCAAATGCCATGATAACTGTCCCGAAAAGAACAAAATCTTTCCTCGTTGTGCTGACAAAATTTATCCACAATCGCCTAAACTGGCTGGAAGCACCTGGAAAAGCATGAACGCTTACTCTTTGCTTATTTCCTGATGAAATTCCGCAACCAGACACAGCACACATTCGCCCCATCTCACTTCAGCAGAACACGAAGAACGACTTGGCTTTTCGACGTCATCAATCGGAACCCCCCCCCCCCCCCCCCCCCCCCCCCCCCCACTCCCCCCTCTTTTATCGAAATCGAGGCTCTCGTTCCTGTTTCAGCCTCTGGCTTTCCCAATCCGCAGGAAATGCTGCTCTCACTGCAAGATGAGAGCCCAGGCTGCTGATTCGGGGCTGGGTTTCGCAATGCGACGTACACATACCAAACCGTGTATTTGGTCAAAATAGATTTGTAAAAATGGGTGAGAACCCCTTTAATGTCCTCATAGCGATCACTTTAAGGAACGAATTTGTCGCCGTAGCTTTGAGTTGTTTTGTCTTGGCAGGCTTGTATGCTGGCAGGTTTGGGTCGGAGTTAGTATCTGCGGACGGGAGGAGGTACCCAGGGTAGACGACGTCCTGAGGCAGAGACTGGGTAAAGTTCTTCCTTCGTAGATGGTCGGTGTTTTCCTTCGGTCATGGTAGGTCGTGAAGTGAGTTTAACATGATCACAGTCATTTTGTTCTCAGATTAACCTGAGTTGAGGTTTGCCAATCGGTTAGCAGGTCATACAGGGGTTTACCAGTCGGATAGGTCACAGACAGATCTTCAGGTCCACAGGTTAGTCAACCGGCTAGAACGTCATAGACAGACCTGAGGACGAAGCTGATGGTACGGGGAGGGGGGGGGGGGGGGGGGGGGGGCCACGTTGATTTAGGCCACGTTGATTTAGCCAACACTCCTTTAGGATGCGCTTTTCTACGTGGTCAGCTTGTCGGACTGCCTTTGGCTGCACGTTCTGGATGATATATTTTGGGGGCTCTCCCTCAGCCTGTTTGTCTGTCTGTCTGTCTCTGTATGCATGTATATATAAATCTCTCTCTCTCTCTCTCTCTCTCTCTCTCTCTCTCTCTCTCTCTCTCTCTCTCTCTCTCTCTGCATTCACGCAAGCTCTTTTTCCAGTCTCATATCCAATCATACATAGACGATGGATCTACTCTATGGGACTCTGCTAGCGCTAACACCCTCAAACCATTGTTAAGCCTACACAACCGAGCACTCAAATTAGTCCTCCTCAAAAGCAGTAGTCTTCTGGACTCGGACTATAAAAAGATTCAAGTTCTCCCCTTAAGGATGAGATTAGAATACAACAAAAGGATCATAATGCACAAGACTGTGTCTGGGAAGGCACCCTGAACATTAGTTCACAGATTCTCAATTAATTCCTCAAGGGTTCTACCCAAACTTCATGCCCCTGTTCCTAGAATTGACCTTTTTTTTTTTTTCTCCACCACCCCCGCCTTTACAAATTTTATTTTTGTCTTTTTTTTTTTCCTTTTTGTCTTTTTTATTTGCTTGATTTTAATTTTTCTTTTTTTTTTTACTTTTCTTCTTTTGGCTTTTTTTTTTTTTTTTTAAGGCGGTCCTTTTTTTTTCTTTTTTTCTTTTGTTTGGTACTCTTCAACACTCACGCACCAAGGCGACTTATTCAAATCCAGTTTAACATATTCAGGTTCCTGTCAATGGTACTCGCTCCCTGAATCAACCAACACAACACCAATGCATATCAACCTTCAAACACCATTATTTCAACCATCTTATCTTATGTGCCAATACTTGCATACACCGCCATAAATCCACCACCAACCACCACCACCTCTTTGCCTTATGTATGAACCTGACTATTTAGAAAGTGTTTTTGTACTTGAAATGCTTAGTAAGTATGTCTTGTATGAGTACGCGCACGCATGTGTGTGTGTGTGTGTGTGTGTGTGTGTGTGTGTGTGTGTGTGTGTGTGTGTGTGTGTGTGCCCGCGCGCGCGCGCGCGCGCACGTATGTCTTTCATACTACCACCTGCCCTCTTGTCATTATGTTGTAATGCTTGTATTCTTATACGACTCTCTCTCTCTCTCTCTCTCTCTCTCTCTCTCTCTCTCTCTCTCTCTCTCTCTCTCTCTCTCTCTCTCTCTCTCTCTCTCTCTCACGGTTCTGCTGGAATGACTTGATTTATGATCTGTATGACGTTCTCCCCCCCCCCCCCCCCCCCCCCCCCCCCCCCCTCTCCCTAGGCGTGGTGACTGAGCTATCATTATGCATCTACCCCCAGTTTGTGCTTATTTTCTTTTTTTTTTTTTTTCCCTGGTGCTTCAAAATCGATTGCCTTGCATTTCCTTGGAATGTTTTGATTGTCAAATTGTTCTAATGCTCTTTCCCGCACCCATTCTCGCCTTTTTGTCCCTCTCTCCCTTTCGCTCTCTCTGTCGCTCTTCTCTGCACTCCTTTCGCTCCTTCGTCTCTCTCTCTGTGTCTCTGTCTGTCTGTCTGTCTGTCTGTCTGTCTGTCTATCCCCCTCCACCTCCCCCCCCCCCCCCCCCCCCCCCCCCATTTTACTTTTTTTTTTTCGTATCGTATTGTAGTTCTAGTCACTTTTTGCATGCTTCTTTTGTTGCCTTTATCATATTTTGCATTGTTGACCCTACTAAGGGCAAGGACTGGATGTAAAAAAGCACATCAGTGCTTATCTATTATTCTCGTAAATAAAGAATTTTGTCTTGTGTCTGTCTTGTCTTGTCTTGTCTTCTCTCTCTCTCTCTCTCTCTCTCTCTCTCTCTCTCTCTCTCTCTCTCTCTCTCTCTCTCTCTGTGCGCGTCCGCGAGAGAGAGAGAGAGAGAGAGAGAGAGAGAGAGAGAGAGAGAGAGAATGCGAATGATTCTTTGTTCTAAAGCGGTAAAAGTATTGGCTCAGCCTTTTTTTTCCATGCTTGCCATTACTATTCTACGAAGCTATTACTAAATGATACAACGTATGCATCAAAACATGATTATGCAAGCAAACAAACAGCAAACCAAACCAACAAAACAATAAGAACAACCATCAAGAAGCAGGGAAAGAAGTAAATGAGAAAAAAAATCGATTATACAACAAAATTGATTAACAATAAGAACATTCACACACACACACACACACACACACACACACACACACACACACACGCACGCACGCACGCACGTACACACACACATACACACGCAGAGAGAGAGAGAGAGAGGGGGTGGGTGGGGGGGAGGGGGGGGGGGGGGGGATCGCGATGTTCAAGCAACACAAATGAAAGGACGTGAATACATGAAAACATCGTCTGATAGCTCAAATGCAGTTATTTCCCCTTTGGAAATGTACCTCCTTTTCCAAATCATTCGTCAAACCAAAGGCATTTTTTCTGTTTTGTTGAATCCCTGCCTAGGAGAGTCCTATATTAATTTCATTTTAAAAAGAGAGACAGACAGACAGACAGACAGAGAGACAGAGACAGACAGAGAGATGCAGTTCTGGTGACAAGTTCATCGCGTTCCACATTCAAATTCAGGGTAAACCTGAAAAACGGCCAAAACAAGCTTAAAAATTTTTGATAATGAAATATGAATGCTTTTCACTATGTGTGTGTGTGTGTGTGTGTGTGTGTGTGTGTGTGTGTGTGTGTGTGTTGAAATTGCTATCAGCATGTCCTTTTCTGTTGTATGAGTTACTGTTTTCCAGCAGCTTTTTTTTTTTTTTTAATGAAATGATGTCGTTGAATATCATAATTAAATGCACCATCGTGTGTGTGTGTGTGTGTGTGTGTGTGTGTGCGGGCACGCGCGCGCGCGCGTACGCCCGCGCGCGCGCGAGGTTAATCCTATGTCTTGTCATCAAAGTAAGACAGTGACGTTGGTTTGATGTATGAGTGGTTTAAAGTAAACAGTTTTCTGCTGGAACGCTCGGCCAGGTGTTTGGCGAACTTAACGCATCGGCATATCTTCCTACATTAGGTCTCCGGTCAGACATAGGTCTCGGTTTAAAAAAAAAAAAAAAAAAAAAAAAAAAAAAAGAAAAAAAAAAAAAGAAAGAAAGAAAAGAAAAAAAGAAAGAAAAGAAAAAAGAAAACAAAAAAAAGTCATCACAGAGGCCCTTCTCCGCTCTCTGTCCACGCTACCGGTTTATTTTCCTTGAAGAATGGATAAGGCGCATGTCGTTGTTTTCTAAACCCTATGATGTTTATTCACTTTCTATCATTTTCTTGCCCTTGAAGAATGGATAAGGCGCATGTTTACCTACTATCATTTTTTTTTTTTTTTTTTTTTTTTGCGTTCTTCTCTCCCCTCCCCCCACCCGCCCATCTTTAGTTTTTTCCTTTGCATGATGAAAATTTGAGCATGCGCGCACATAAAACTTTCCACACCTCCATTAGCCCCTGGGGGGGGGGGGGGGGGGGGGGGGGGGGGGGGAGACAAAGGAGGGAGCTGGCAACGTTCGCGCGCCGTGCGTGGGTCAGTGACGTCACATGGCGTTCTTTTGACCTCGACAAGCCGGAAAGCCTAAAAACTCTCGACTCCCTCCACATCGCACGGACAGTTACGCTCCACCATGGCCGAAAGGAAAGTCTTCGTTCTGGTTGACAACAGTGATGCCGCCAACCGTGCCTTACAATGTGAGTATATAAACGTACTTGTACATTCTTCCTGGGACCTTTGCTTAGGGCCTAGATCACTGCGGAAGTCTTCAGGGCTAATCATGGCTGCAAGTTAGCTCGCTTTCGCGAAGATGCGAAAAAAGTGGATAGGATGGTTGAATGGACTGACGCGCTCACTTAGTCTCAAAGTGACCCGACGAATTGATTAACTGAAATCGATTTGATTAAAATTGCTTAATAGGTACTGTCAGTGTGTGTATATGTGTGTACGTACGTGCGCGCCCGCGCGCTGCACATGTACTGATGTAGACGTTGCAACAAGTTCATGTGGATTGAGCAGACGATTTTCTGACTTGGCACGGATTTGCATGCATGTGTGTTCGGAAGGTCCAGTGGAGACAGGGGGCCAAGTTAGGCTGTGGCAGCGAAAATGGATAACTGAAAATTCAGAGACAAAGCCATTTTAAACACACCAGTTCTCTACACTCCAACGCCTCCACATACACACACCCTCTCACACTTGATGTTCTACTTTTAACCTACTTTCTTTCGTCTTCTTTAAAGCGTTTTACTCACGGAGTTATTTTGCAAGTACCATATCAAGTACCATATCAAACTCTTGTAAGCAGTTACCATCGTGCTACTTGTGCCATGCAAAAATAACTAGCGCACAGACAGTTGCTTGCTACACTTTGATTATAAATCCAATCCGTATGGGAAATACAGTGACAACTCCCCATGCCATTGTGTTTTGCTTGTGAACCATAAAAAAGTTGTGCAAACTGTTTTTAAAATCAGTGATGCCACGTAAAGGCTAATTTCATGTGAACGGGGAAAAAATCTTTGTAATAATTTGAGAATTGAATGATATCCCCATTTAACAAGAAGAAGAAAGGGTAAAGGGGGAGAGAGTAGAGTGTTACTGAAGTTGATCTGAATGAGTGAGCGACTGGGACACAGCGTAACATCACATTCCCAGACATTCTGTATGCGTATTGAGGGGCTGATGAGACCGGCAACTTGCCCTTGGGGTGTGAAGGACATTGCCCACACCATGTTTTACTGTGACTGTCACACACTTATCTTGTCCCCCACCACGTGGAATGAATGATGAGCTGCCATGACGGTCTGTCAGTGAGCAAGAAGCACCCGAAGCTTCCACTTTCAGCATAGGCACCAGGCTGTCAATGCTCTCGGTCACTATGTCAATGGTACTTGTGTGCCACACATATACAACAAGAGAAAAGAGAAGCCACCAATGCTGACAGACAAGCTGTTGTAGTTTCTGATCTGTGCCCTATATATACATTGTCAGAAAAGCTTTGTGGATGTTTTTAGTTGTGTTCTCTGTACAGTGCTCTTTGAACCTGATATTATTCACTGTACACATTTTGATTTGTGATAAATCTGTTTGTAATTCCTTCTTTATTTTCTGAATTAAAGAAAAAAAAAATGTACAGTGTATGACTGTGACCATGTG
This sequence comes from Conus betulinus, assembly GCA_016801955.1. Taxonomy (NCBI): domain Eukaryota; kingdom Metazoa; phylum Mollusca; class Gastropoda; order Neogastropoda; family Conidae; genus Conus; species Conus betulinus. The sequence continues at coordinate 214,679 of JADBJO010003865.1, read as the reverse complement.
TGGTGGTGTATGTGCCAGTGGGTGTATGTTAGGCTGTAGCTAGTGCTGTGTTGAGAGAGAGAGAGTGTGTGTGTGTGTGTGTGTGTGTGTGCGTGTGTGTGTGTGTGTGTGTGTGTGTGTGTGTGTGTACCGTTGTATACAAATTTGCTTTACTTTCATTCATTCATTCTCTCTCTCTCTCTCTCTCTCTCTCTCTCTCTCTCTCTCTCTCTCTTCAGTCCACCCATCATACCCTGCCCTCCACTCGCCCAACCTGTTTATCTTACAGTAACTATTCCACAATATTCTCATACACATGTTTGATTTTTCGTGTCTTCTTGACTTTGAAAAAAAAAGACACTTTATTGGAAGCAAGCTAGGTTCTGATGGCAGGGTATCTTACAGAGTTGAGGGAACTGATACACCAGATTATATACATGCAGCAACTGACAATATGCCAATCTTTTCAGAGCTCCCAATTCACATGTGTGTATTTCACGCTTTATGACCCTCACTCGTTATCACAAATCCTTTGTGCATATTTTCAGCCTTTGTCATTACACAAGGCTTACATTAATGACCATTTGTTTACGTAAGGACGCATGATAAATTTGCATGTTATTTAGGACATGCCTTTAGACTTTTGTTGTCACAGTACAGTGCTTCAAAAATAGATGACACACATTAGACCTCAATGTTTCTGGGAGCCAAAGGACTTGTATATGAAAATATTGACTGGAATGTTGGGAAATTGTCAGAACTTGTGTCCAGTGAGAGGGTGCCTGTTTCAAAACCATGTTTCATGCTTCGTCAAAAATGATCACTTGTTCTCTTGATTTTTGCGTCAGACTGGCCAACTCAAGGTAAAGGAGAAAAGAAGTAAGGGAGGATTCTTCAACAGAAAAAGAGGAAAACAGCAAATCTGAGTCATTGCAATCATGGATTGTATTGTTCTCTGAATATTCATTGAGTCCTCTTCTATGACAAGAGCGAGACTAGCAGGTGCTGTATGTGCACGAGTGCCATCTGAATGTGAGTCCATATTAGAAAGTAAGATGAGGAACCCTTTCAAGTGCAAAGGGTCACATCCCAAAACATTAAAAAAAAAATCATCCCTAACATGCCATGAAAAAAACAAGGTGCAATACAGTGCTTATTACATAAATTAAATGCTGTATAAGCAGTTGTCTTTTTTTCTGTTCTGGGGTTTGACCAGTTTTAAAATTGTGTGTCAGTCAGAATGCTGTATTCCCTAAAAGAATCCATTTTTCATAAGAGTTTTATTGTGTGTGTGTGTGTGTGTGTGTGTGTGTGTGTGTGTGTGTGTGTGTCCCTCTGTGCATGTATATGTGTGTGTGTGTGTGTGTGTGTGTGTGTGTGTGTGTGTGTGTGTGTAAGAATGTGCTTTGAAATCAACCTCCAGCCCAGTTTTTGAAAATTGAGCTCATGGTACCCTTAGAAAATCATGAGTTTGTGTTTCAGGCAAGTTGATGTAGAATCAGGCAATCCACTGCATGAAGACCATGTTCTTTGAGATGAAATTAATCTTTTAGACTAGGCTCCATGGGGAAGTGGTTTGAGTTGTGGACTTCTGGGTTGGAGATTGTGGGTTCAATTCCTATCAGAACCATGTATTTGTGGGATTTTTTTCTGCACCAACCAGCTCCTACCCAGAGCTTAGTTTCCTACGGACTCGATGAGGAAGATTAGGAGTAGGACCACACAGTTGCGTTTTATCCTCTAAATGATTGCATCTCCTTTGAAAGTGCTGCTCAGCATTTCTTACCAATATTGCAGGGTGTCTTGTAGCTCTTGGGTGTGGTTGATGGCAGGAAAGTAAGCATAAAGGACAGTCGCATCATGCAGTCTCGGACTACAGTGGGAATCCACATTGTGTTCATCAGTATCATCTTCATCAATCAGCATTTGGAAAAAAAAGTCATTCTGTGGCCCTGCATGTTCTGCTCTCAAGCTGACCCCAGTTTTGATTTTGTCTTGACTTCAATGGCCCTGGTGAAGATCTGCTGGGGTCACTGGTATTGGCAAATTCATGAGACTGTTGTTGGATGTAGTGATACCCTCTGGAAATAGAGCTCATTCACACTGGCTCCCTTATTAAGTAGTTGTCTTCATTAAGGGGCATAGTAGGTGGTATCCTGGGTATATTGGATCAGAACAGGCATCTTGTCACTAAACTTCACTGAAGTGACTCGGCAGCAGTGCAGTGTCTCTTTTGGTGAGTTGCCTCATGACGATTTGACATTGACTGCTCCCTGTGGATTGACAGTGCCAGGCCTGTGTTGGGATGACCAGGGTGTGGCTGCTGATGGTGAGCCAGAGGAAGGGTGCAAGTGCAGTCCTGCTGAGTTGGCAAGATGAGACAGCCAAAAGAAAAAAGAAACAGACAGATGTTTAATGTTTTGACCTGTGCCAATAGTCTTGCGATTTCAGGCAAGACATTTAGACACATGCACCCATGGCTGAGAGTAAAAGTACCATGCGCAATGTGTCTGAAAGAGTGAGCCACCCCCCCATACAACAGAACTGAATTGGGAGCCGTGCTTTTCTCTCTTTCTTAAAGCACATGAGAAGTTCGTGTTGTGCAAGATGTTGCTGACATGAAAGACTTGACCCCATTCACCGCCAGGGGTGAAGTGAAGAGTCCTAGCAGTATGGGAGCGTTTCATTCCCAGTACAGTCCTCTTTGTGTGCAGTCTTTGTGCAGCAATAGGAATGCCCTGCCTCAAACATAGCAGATTGGAATGAACAATGAAGCGCAGTCAGCTTGCACACTACTGTGATCCTGTCAGTTCTGTTGATCATTGTGTACACAAAACTCACATTGGAAATTGGTTGCGCCTTGTAAATGTCGTTGTCCCATTATTTTTTTTGACAAGGTATATGTGTGCTACATATAGCATCTGTCATATTTTCTTGAGGGATCTATAGTCAAATGGTTAGAGCTTTCGCCTTTGCAGCTGACAGTTGTGAGTTTGAACCACTGGTGAGGTCAGATTTTATACAGCTCTAGACATGGTAGCCTCTAACAGTTTACAAGACCTTGAGCCTGTAAGGAATTCCTTGTTTGACTTGGTGTAACAAGTGAGTCTGTGTAATCACACTGTTTCATTGTGTGTGTGTGTGTGTGTGTGTGTGTGTGTGTGTGTGTGAGACAAATTTTACTGCTGGTCTTTCCTCAGCAAGTATGAGTTTAGTCTGTCTTGGCAGAATGATAGCTATAGTGAAGTCCTTTCCAGTCATCATTCTTGTGAAGATGTAATTGAAATGCAGTGGCACAAAATCTGTGATTAACATTTTCAGCAGTAAAATCAGTATTACAAAATTGCTTTTCTTCTTTTTCCTTTTTTGTTGTTGTTGTTGTTGTTATTGTGATGGCCTACATTTATTGCTTTATGCACTCTTAAAACATATGTTGAAATGCAGAAGCTGTAGAAATATTACCATTATATTTTGTCAGAATCACACCATTTTAGAAAATAGAATAGCAGAGTTGGATATTTGAAGTAGTAACGATTACTGAATATAGAACCAAGGTAGATCACACAAAGGTAGCAAAGTGTGATGCACATGATCTATGTCAGAGCATTATGCCACGCTGATGATGCATGTTTTCAATACCTAGGAACTGAACTGTTTTCAATACCTAGGAACTGAGACCACACTGTCTGGCAGAAGTGTATATCCAGGATGAACTGTGTACCCTGTGGTCACTGTGATGGGCAGAGCAGCTGTTGTCAAAATTCAGACATTTCGGAGTGCTGCAGTAGAGAGGGGAAGAGGGGGTGGGAGGGTGCGAAGGGACAGGTGGTGGCTGTAAGGTGAAAGGAGGAGGTGGAGAGAGAGAGAGAGAATAGGTAGGTAATAACACCTATAATGCCCAAGAGATTGTGGTCTACCCAGAAGAGATAACTTGCTAAATGGTCTGCTTGGTGTAAGAGCCGACTGCTGTGTACACTTTGTGTGCTGTCAGTCTGCTTAGTGTAAGAGCCGGCTGCTGTGTACACTTTGTGTGCTGTCAGTCTGCTAAGTGTAAGAGCCGATTGCTACATACTCATTCTGTGCTTGTCAGTCTGTTTAGTGTTACTATTAGAGTTGATTGCTACATACATATGTGCTTCTCAGTCTGCTTACAGATCTTAGTGACAGAGATGACTGCTACACACTTTTGTGTGCATGTTGGGTCTGCTTAGTATAAGAGCTGATTGCTACATGCTCATTCTGTGCTTGTCAGTTTTAGTGTCACAGCTGACTGCTATATATATTTTGTGCGCTTGTCCTCAGTTGGTACAGGTGTACTTGCATACCCTTCTCCCTCCCCACCCATCCTATGCCTTTCATTCTGCTGCCACATTTATCTCCAGTACATGTGTACCATGTAGGCTTATTGCCTCTCTTGTTAATCTCATGTTCATCTATGAAGAATGGTGCCCCTCTATTAGAGCTTGGTTTTCCATAGAAATGTACTGTGTCTCACTCGATCACACAGCACTAGTCTTCTGTGAATCTTAATGCTCCAAGACCAAAAAAATAGCAGGTGCACCTTAAAGAACTTTCTTTCTTGATCGGGCAAGATGATAGTAATATACCACCTTTGTTTTCTTGTTTTTTATCATCCTTAGTATCCACTGCCAGATACAGGTGTGTTCCCATTAAATCTTGGCTTCTTTCCTAATGTCTCATCTTGCATTCTTTGAAGCTGTGTCAGTGCCTGTCCATGGCACCACTAACTGTTGCGAATAGTCGCTAATGACGCTGTCTCCAGCTCTGTTTGCTGCCTGGAGTTCAGGACAACTGTCCCACTGCCTGCCGCACTGTTTGGAGAGCGTGTGATTGCATCAGATATGCCTGACTTGTAATGAACCTTTGAGATAAGGTGTTACAGAGCAAACAGAGCTGGGTTGAGGATACACAATATTCCGTTCTGAAAGGTGACCTAAGAGTATGGTTCACCTTTCATTGAATGGTCTCTGTTCATCCAGTTTGTGTATGTGCTGTGCAAGTGTTGTTATTAGACAGGGTGTGTGTGTGTGTGTGTGTGTGTGTGTGTGTGTGCATGCGTGCGTGCGTGCGTACGTGAATGCATATACATGCGTGCGTGAATGCATACATGTGTGTGTGTGCATGTGTGAATGAATACATTGTGTGTGTGTGCGCGCGCATGCAAAGCATGTTCGACTTGAAAAAGAAGAAAAATTCCGTTCCATGGTCTCAGTGGAATGTCCAACACATGCAGATTTTCCACTGAATTCCAGGTAAACCCCAGTAAATCTGTTTACAAATTTTGCGGATTGTTCTCTGATGATAAGAATATTTTAAGCTGAGTGAACAGCAATCAGATTCAGTCAGTTTGGTCAAGTTTTAGCCAATCTGAAAATACTAAATTTCAGTAAATACATGTTTTATGAAAGACAGTTTGTTTAGCATTTTTTTTCTCTTTTCATTGATTTTTTTTTTTTTTTTTTTTAGTAGATTGATAGTTTTATTCCTGTTTTATACATGTTGGTTGACCCATTGGGGGTGAAGCTGACATGATAATCAGGTCTGTGAACCTTTGTGTGTGTGTGCATACATATGAGTGTATACACGTGACTACATGTGCAACAGGAGTTAGTTATGTAAGTCATGACCGTGTTGTCGGTAAAATGTGTTGAACAAGGGGGGGGGGGGAAAAAAACCCGGAGGTGACTGGAAAGCAGGAGAGAAAGGTTTGTGTTTGACCTGCAGCCATCCCACCTCCAGGTGTCATGGGAGACGGGTCTTACCTGTCGTGACAGTCAACCCCTTTTCCCTGTGTCGGCAGGGAAGAGGAAACTTATGTAGGGGTGACCTGGGAGGTCATATACAGGAAGGCGGGGTGGGGAGGGAGAGGGGTCTCAGATAGGAGAGCTGGCACTGTAAAGTGTGACATTGAAATCTGGGGAAGGGTGGGGTTAGGGTGGAGAGGCATTCAAGGGCAGCGTGTCCCTGTGAGGGGTTCTCTTGTTTCCACTCTTATTCACCAGGTGAAAGGCTGGTGAACTGTTTGACTTTGTGGTTCAGGTTCAGTAAAATGGGGGCAACTACCGCAGAGTCAGTGTGTCAAAAAGCTATAAAACTCCCTCTTGTTTTCAGATCATTCGTCAGTTAATGATATGATGCAAGATCTTGTCTAGCACCCTCAGGGTATTCAACTTTGGTTTATCAGTCCTCATGCTATGGAAACAGCCTTTCAAATTCCACAAAAGAACTGTGAACAAAACGTTTGACAGTGCTGGCATTAGCCGAACCTGAAGTGGTTTCAGTTTTTTTTATACCTGAAGTCAGTCACTCTGTTTCTAAAAGTGTATTTTCTTGTTAGTGTCAGATTTTCTTGAAGGTTCTATTGCATTATTTTTTGTTGTAATGTAGTTTTGTAATACTTGGAGACAGGCACATCATCTATGTGGTCAGAAATGTAATAGACAAATCTGCCACAGCCCTTTTTGATATCAGAGATGATCACCCAGGAATTTCATCTTCTCTCATCCTAAGTATAACTTCCTGCATCAGGGAGCAGTTTTGTTGCACTTATTTGAACTCTTTCCTCCTTTGGGCATACTCAGTAACTAATGAGAAAAGATGGAATATTTCACATATCAAACTTTGTTTGCTTTATACATAATTTTGTTGTATTTACCAACCGATAGGTTGCAAATCGTTTATATTTCACAATCATAAACAACAGTAAAGCAGAGAACAGGTGAAGAGGGGTGATTTTTACCTGTAGGACATGACATGACAGAGCTTTGTCCTGTCTCCCTTTTTACCCTGTCCCCTTCACACTCACCTTCAGCCTGCCCTCTCCTCAGGGCCAATCCTGTCTTTGTCACACATTGTCTTCTCCCCCTCCCTTCCTATACCCTGCTGGTTCCCATTCACACATTCCTCAATGTGACCTTTGGGGTGTTGCTTTTGCTTCAGGCCTGAAGATTACAAGTGTGTTATACAATGTAGTCATTCATCTGTTTTTGTACAGTACAATCCTTCATCAGTGTTATACAATCCTTCTGACATATGTCTGACCACCATGGTGTCTTCAGTGAGGATGGGAGAGATGTTGCTGAGACACTGCATACCCAGAAAGTGTCATGTTCGTTTGTAATGCGTGTCCACTTTTCACATCATCTAAACTGAACCATTAAATCATTAAAAAAACAAACAAAAAATTGTAGTATCAAATGGGAAAGGGGGAGGGGATGTATGAGTTTTGTCTGTTGATGACAGCAGGTGTTAGGGGTGTGTCGTGTGTAGAAACGGTATCTGCAATTCTATCCAGGTATTGGAACGAGGGGATGAGAGATGGGACTGGGTGTTTGAGGGCTATAAATAATACATGGCAAGGTCTCGTGATGGGATGGGGTGATAACAGGGTAATGAAAATTCATAGTAATTCTCGTTTGAGTTGTTTGGACAGACTTCTTGTTCTTTTTGGCCCATGTCGGCATCATGTATGCAGATGAATAGAAAATATTCCTGTCGTATATGGAATGATGTTACGCACTGCAGAGCAGGCTACATCGTTACCCCTGACAGTAACAAAATGAAGAATGATGCTTTGTCCACTGGTAGAATGATCTTTAACATTACTCTTCAAAATAACAGCCTGAAGTAGAATTATCTTGAACATTACTCTTCAAAGTAACTGCATGAAGTAGAATGATCTTTAACATTACTATTCAAAGTAACTGCATGAAATAGAATGGTTTTTAACATTACTATTCAAGTAAACTGCATGAAGTAGAATGGTTTTGAACATTACTCTTCAAAATAAGTGCATGAAGTAGAATGATCTTTAACATTACTCTCCAAAGTAACTGCATGAAGTAAAATGATCTTAAACATACTCTTCAGAGTAACAGGATGAAGAATGATATTATGTCCAATCGTAGAATGATCTGAAACATAGTGTTAAAAGTAACCGGATAAAGAAAGACGTTATATCCAACTGCAGAATGATCTTGAACGTTACTCTTGACAGTAGCAGGATGAAGGACAATATTGCCACCAATTATAGAATGATCTTAAACGTTACAAGGTAACTGTACCACATGTGAAATGTCCAATAGTAGAACAGGAGGTCATGTAGTTTCTAGTTTCAGTCAGCTTTAAAGATTTGAGATATCCAATAGTAGTTTTTAATTCTATCCACCAACAGAGCCGACAGTATTAAAATTTTAGGTCATGGGGAAACTTTGACCGGTTATTGGTCCAAAGTTTTCGGCAGTTCTGTGCACAGAACTACCAAGAACTGCATTGCTTGCCAGTCACAGCAAGTGACTAGTCAAACACTATGACGACAGGCTGGAATAGTGGGCCTACTGCGATTGTGAGGGACTTTTAGGCTTAGCCCACAAAACAGATGCGTGATTTTGACAGTAAGATTGTGATGTTTCTACTTCCCTCGGCTGCAAAGTCATAGATTTACTCATGATGTATCATAGGAATGTTGTGGCAGAAAGTGTCGCAGTGCAACACTTTTTGTGTTCTGTTTCACTCCCGTCCCAGCACAAAGTGTCACACAGCACAAAATTCGGCTTGCGACAGTTTGATCAGCCTTACCAGCACAAAGTGTTGCAAGCACAAAATGTCGCAATGGCGCTATTCTGTACATGTATTGAGCGAGCAAGTGAGTGATGGTATGTGAAGTGAGATACAGTGAAGGTAACAGACAGACAGACAGGACAGATTGAGAGGCAGAGACAGGACAGAGACAGAGGTTCATTCATTCATTCATTCATTCGTTAATTCAAAATCTATGATCGATAGGAAATAACTCTGTCAGTCTGTTGCAAAATGCATATGCACGTGCAAGAATAATTGTCTGGGTATGACCTGTGCTAATCCACCTGGCTACTTAAGCTGCTGGTCCAATGAAATTCATCACTGTTCGATCATGCCCCCCCCCCCCCCCCTCCCCTCGAGAAGAAAACTATACTGATTTTCTGATTAGATCTTAACTTTTTGTATATACGAGTGTGAGTATGGTTAATGAAACAACAGGTACTGTAATTAACACAATGCAGTACTTGTGCAAGAAGTTTCTGGTACATTGATGCCACTCTTAAAGTGCTAAAATTCCCAGAGACCTATGTTTTTTGCATGGCTCACTAGGGACTCTGGATCTTTTCAGTTAAACATTCGTAGCATGAGGATAGAGGAGGAGAGTGCGTGGGGGGGGGGGGGGGGGGGGGGGAAGGGGGGATGTACGTTACTTGTAATTGAACAATATTTTAATTGCAACCACAGTAGTTTAATTGCAACCACAACATACTTGTAATTGAACAATATTTTAATTGCAACCACAAGTATCTCATGGTGACAAAATTTGTGGGTCGTGCACATTTTGTCCCTAGCACAATAAGGGACTTTCCCGGCACAAACTGTTGCATGTTCAAAACTGCGACACTTTGTGCAAGTCTTCTCAGCACAAAGTGTTCCATTTGTGCAGTTGCAACACTTTGTGCTGCCACATAGGAACCTTACTGATTCAGTGCAATGCAGCTCAGGCACCCCCCCCCCCCCCCCCCCCCCCCCCCCCCCCCCCCCCCCCCCCCCCCCCCCCCCCCCCCCCCCCCCCCCCTTTTTTTTTTTTACATCAGTTACATTTCCCGAAATCTTCATCACTATCAGGTGTGTCTATGTAGATGCAGCTGTTATCCCTCCAAGCTCCTGATATTGCTATATCGTCATAGGGCGTGACATCTGACTGCTTCTCCCCTTTCTCTCTTTCTCTCTCTCTCTCTCTCTCTCTCCCCCCATCCTCCCTCCCTTCTCCCCCCCTCTCTCACTTCCTCTGTCTGTCTGTCTGTCTGTCTCTCTGAGTACCAAGTATTATCTGTCCACTGCATGGACAGCCTTAGTGCTTTTTAGTTGAGCTTATTTTGTATCTCTTAAAACTGGAGAATTCCCTGTTAGAAGGACTACTAAACCATCATGCTTGAAAGTCTTAAGATGAACAATGAAAGGTTCAGTATCACGAGCAAGAGGATTGAATTATGATACTATTTCTCACATTCGAAGGAGCTCCAAACTCTGAAGTCGATGCTGTAGTACAGTAGTGTTTCTTAATTGTCAGGACACACAACTTGTTCACTGACCGATTTCGGGCATAATTCTTTGTCATCGTCACTTTGTCGAAAGGAGCGTTTCGCATTGTCATTCAGGCAGCTGTCTGATAGTGATACTGTGATGTAAGGTTCAGTCAAAACATGTCAATATCAAGTGAGCATTGACAGCTCAAGAGTCAGTATAGCGACCCAGTGTCAAGGTATGACTTGTCAGAAAGAGAGACTGGAAGACAGTGAGTGCTGTGCTCACATGTACATGTGTGTTTATGTTTAACAGTGTGTTTATTTTATTTTGATAAGGTGTGCTTGTTTTGTGTGTTGCTGAAGTGTGTTTGTGGTGTGTATCACTGCATCTAGGTAAAGCCACGATGTTTTGTGTCACTGCATCAAAGGTAAGGCCATAATGTGGTGTGTCACTGCATCAAGGTAACTGCATCAAGGTAAAGGGCCATAATGTGGTGTGTCACTGCATCAACATAAGGCCATAATGTGGTGTGTCACTGCATCAAGATAAGGCCATAATGTTGTGTGTCACTGCATCAACATAATGCCATAATGTGGTGTGTCACTGCATCAAGATAAGGCCATAATGTTGTGTGTCACTACATCAAGATAATGCCATAATGTGGTGTGTCACTGCATCAAGATAAGGCCATAATGTGGTGTGTCACTACATCAAGATAAGGCCATAATGTGGTGTGTCACTGCATCAAGATAAGGCCATAATGTGGTGTGTCACTGCATCAAGATAAGGCCATAATGTGGTGTGTCACTGCATCAAGATAAGGCCATAATGTGGTGTGTCACTACATCAAGATAAGGCCATAATGTGGTGTGTCACTGCATCAAGATAAGGCCATAATGTTGTGTGTCACCGTGAAGCGTGTGTGCTCTGTGTCACTTGACTCGCTGGCTCAGGGTGCTGTGATTGTGTTGTGTTGCAGGGTACCCTCACCGAATTAGCCAAGGAAAAGGATGAACTGTTTTTGGTGCACTGTGCTGAGTATGACTACAACATTGGTCTGCGTGAGTACTGACTGTGTGAAGTTACATACCCAACATCTGTTTGTGTAAATGCTGATTGTATATAAAGTTCTGCGGCCTCCTTCTGTGTAAGTATCACTGCGTAAAATTTTACAGACAGCATCTTTCTGTAGAAAAACTGACTGTAAAGTTTTACACCGTGTGTAAGTACTGATTGTGTGAAGTTTTACGGCAGCCTTCTGTGTAAGTCCAGACTGTGTAAAGTTTTACAGCGTCCTTTGTAAGTACTGACTGTAAAGTTCTACAGCATCCTTCTGTGTAAGTATTGACTGTGTAAAGTTTTACAGCCTCCTTCTGTAGAAGTACTGACTATGTAAAGTCTACACCATTCTCTGTAAGTACTGAGTAAAGTTTTAGAGCTTCCTTTTGTGTAAGTACTGACCATGTAAAGTTTTACACCATCCTTCTTTGTAAGTACCTACTGTACCAAATTTACAGCATCTTTCCATGCAAATACTGACTGTGTAAAGTTTTACAGCTCCTTCTGTTAAGTACTAACTGTAAAAGTTTTACAGCATCCTATGTAAGCACTGAGTATGTTTAATAATACAGCATCCTTGTCCATAAGCGCTGACCTAAAGCTATACAACACAGCATCCTTCTTTGTACGTACTGACTGTGTAAAGTTATACTGGAAAGATGAGCCACTCAGTGGAGCGTGTTGATGGTCAGATTTGGAGACCAACCACACAGTGGAGTTTGACACTACGAGTGTTGCTCAAATTTCCTGACCAGTGCTGCAGGTATCTGCAGCCCTTGGGTCTTGTTGAAGCAAACTATGAAACAAAGAACTATGAGTACAACTTTTTTGGCTCTCGGGTCTTGTTGAATCGAGCTATGAAACAAAGAACCATGAGTACAACCTGTAGCTCTCGGGTCTTGTTGAATCGAGCTATGAAACAAAGAACCATGAGTACAACCTGTAGCTCTCGGGTCTTGTTGAGGCGAGCTATGAAACAAAGAACCATGAGTGCAACCTTTAACTCTCGGATCTTGTTGAGGCGAGCTTTGAAACAAAGAACTGTGAGTACAACCTTGTCATACAGTCTCTGACCAGAATAGACATCAATGGCACCACAGTGTCTTACTCTTCATCCTCGTCTCCATTGGTCAGCAGGGAAAAGGTCTCAAATTCTGTGTCCTCCTATGCTCTGCTGTTGTGATGGCCATGGTACTGATTTCCTCTTCACATCTATGCCCTTGGTGAGTTTGTGTGGAGGTGTTGACATCAGCAAATTCGTGGGGTTCGTCATTGGATAGGACTGTTAGTGCCCTGAGGTGGGGAGCACCCAGTCCTGCTGGCTTTCCACCTAAGCAGTTGTCAGTAGGGGGTAGTAGGTGGAGCCATTCATATGTAGGATCACACCAGATACCACTGAAATGATGAGGTGACAGGAACCGTGAAAATGTCAAGGCATGGTGATCATCCAGTTGATCATAGGTCAGAGGAGGTGGTCTGTGACACCATCGTGAACAGCGCTGTGATGTTTCACCGCATGCACTGTGTCTGTCGTTCTGAGTTATAGCAGAGTGGCCTCCCACACATGCAGTGAGCCACGCACATCACACGGGGGCAGACTTGAAGACTTCTGTGTATGAAGGTCCACGAGAAGACATGGTAATCCATGGACAGCCTCAAAAGGATGTACCGTAGGCAGACCTGTTTATCCATTTGCCGCATTTTGTACACATGTTTGGTGAAAATAAGATGAATACAACTGAGTTAAAAGAAATCGAAAAGAAATTCTATATTCTTGAGCGGTAATTTACACTTGCAGAAAGTAATCATTGCAGGAGCTTTGACCTGAGTGACAACTCTTGCTAACTTCCCAGGATGATATCTTGTCAGACTGTTTCAGCTTCTTTGATACCATGCCTTGAGATATTGAGGGGGGAAAAGTGAAAGGACATGAGTTTGTGCCAAGGTTTGCTCATTACATAGGTTTGAGAAAGTAATATATGTTTGAGAGAGAGGCTGTATTTACCCATGTGAATGTAAGTTTCAGGAGGTTGCTACACAGAAGAAGTCTCTGCAGGCTGATGGCAGGCAAATATGAAACAACAGTCAGAGCACCTCCCCTCCCTCCTCAACCGGCTTTTACAGAAATTTGAACTTTTGTACACACAGTCTGTGTAGAAAAGACGCGCTCGTTTTGTTGAAAAGTACCCCAACAGCACTTTTAAGTAAACAGGTCTTTGAATGACAAAAAGATGATCAGCGATTGATGTTTATTGCGATGACCACAGGTCTTTGAATGACAAAAAGATGATCAGGTGATTGATGTTTATTGCAATGACCACAGGTCTTTGAATGACAAAAAGATGATTGGTGATTGATGTTTTATTGCGATGACCACAGGTCTTTGAATGACGAGAAGATGATCAGTGATTGATGTTTATTGCAATGACCACAGGTCATTGAATGACAAAAAGATGATCAGTGATTGATATTTATTGCAAATGACCACAGGTCTTCGAATGATAACAAAATGCTCAAAAATTGATGTTTATGGTGATGACTGTGTCATGGGAGAAAGAAACATGACAGATGGTCATGTACTATGACATATGACCAGCACCAGTGGCCATGATGATGATGATGTCATGACCTGTGACCTGTGTCCACAGCAGGGGCAGCTGTGGATGTGGAGTCTGTGCTGCAGCAGGCCACGAAGAGGAAGGATGACATCGACCTCATGATGAACAGCTACATGGATCAGATCCGACCTTGTGTGAGTCTTCACTCTGTGACCCCTGTCCACAGCGACAGTCACCACAGCACAGCGCAGCACAGTTCTGCTGTACTATACACTACACTACTCGGTTTCGCGCCAGCTGTTTCACTTTCATCAAGGAGTGGGTATGGGTGTGGACTAGTGAATATAGGCCACACCGCAACTGCTAAGCCATGACATGACATTGTGTAGGGGTTACAGCCACAGAAATCATCTCAAAGGGCTCTTTCAGAGAGCGTAGAGACATCTGCCATAGTCACATGGAGCTTAGATCTCCCACTTCCATCCATGCCAAAGTAGATCCAAAGTTAAAAAAAAAAAGTCTGTTAACTCAGAATGAGAAGTATGAACAGAGAAATGAAACAAATAAAGAAAAATTCCCTCAATTTTCTCATCAGGTAAGACCACTCCCTCCACTCCCTGTTTATTAATAATGTGTTCATTGATGGTGAATAATGGATGTTAGGATTTTGTATGTTTTATGCAATCATTGATAGAATACCAGTGCAGCTTTTTACAAGCTCTTTTCTCTTAGTTAAGATTTACTTTTTTTTTTTCTCCTCCTGCACCTTATCATTCCATTCTCCAGTGCAAAGCTGAAAAGAGAAGTAAATAAGGATATTCATGTGATGGAGGATCTCAATTTTTTTTAACAATAGAAAAGACTGAATCAGTTTAAACAGAACAAAACAAACAACATGACCAAACCCCAAAAAGCACATATATATACACGCACAAAGGGCTTTTTTCTCCCATGTTTAGATATTGGTTGTAGTTTTATGCTAATTGTTTTCATCCATTCTGTTTTCAGTTTTCTTTAAAAGTGTGCTAACAACTTAAAAGGTGAAGGAATGGGGCACTGACTGGGGCATTGCTATTTGATTTATTTTGAAAATCTAAATTTTTTTTACTATATTTTTGTTTAGAATCCTTTGGTGTTAGTACTTGGAAAAGTAAATCTCTCTCCCTTTTTATGTACATGAATTGCTCAAAAAGTTTTAGGATCCTATTGTGGTAAATTTCTGGAGTGTGACGGGGTGGAGATGATGGTCGCACGCCATACTTCAGGATTGGTGATGTGGACCCTTCCCCACTTGCTGCACCCCTGTAAATGGGACTATAGTCGCATAATGTGTTTGTGTGTGGGATGTGCAGTGTATGATGTTTTAGTGTATGTGATGTCATGCCGTGTCTTGGCATGTGTGTGTGTTTGTGTGTGTATATATAACATTATGGCATGCGTGTCCATGTTTTAACAGTGTATGTGTGTGTCCACAGGCCCACATCAAAGCCAAGTTTAAAGTGCTGTCAGGGGGCAAGCCAGGGAGGAGATCATCAAATTTGTGGAAGAAGAGCACCCCCAATTCTTGTCATGGGCTCACGAGGACTGGGCAAAATCCGTCGCACCATCTTGGGCTCTGTCAGCGAGTACATCGTCCATCACACACCCCCTTTCTGCTCTGTCAGCATTGTCCGCACTTCTTAGAGCACCCACCGAGACCAAGGGAGGTCATGAGTTAGGTCTGTCAAATTGGATCACTCTTTCTCTGTCCATTTTCTCAAACTTCTCTCTTTTGAGTCTAGCGTAGACGCTACACTTTCCTGTTGAATGCACAGTTCCCCTCAAAACACTCTCAGTTCACAGTAGGAGTGAGGGTGTGGTCTTCACTCTAGGAAAACAGCCACATTCTTGACATCTCCGATATTTTTCTAGTTACTGCTGTCTGGTTCCGAACCTGCCACATCTGGTGTAAGTGTTTCTCACCACTGCAACAAAAGTCTGCTGGGCTTTGTTGTTTATGGGTTTTTTTGGGGGGGGGGAGCTTTGAGATATGTGTCTGACTGACTGGAAACAGACAAGAGTACTTTGTGATGTTATTTTTTATTGGGGCAGATTTTTGCTAACAACCACAGCTACACTGTTTTCTCTTCCTTTGGTGGAGGTAGCGAAGGCATTGATGGAGACAGTGCTCGCAACTTAGGTCGTCCTCTCTCTTCTTCATTATTTATTAATACCGCTGCTTCAGGCTATTTGCTATTGGATTTATGTTTCGTGGCATTTATTGTGCTAGCTTTTCCTTCTCATTTATCAGTCCTAGTTTCAGGAAAGTTCATGGTATTGTTTTTTTGCCAACTGTTTTTGATACAGTTTAAAAGATTGTAGTCATCAGTTGGATCACTGCGTTCATCGGAAGAGATTTTTTTTGTTGTTGTTATCTGTTAATGTGTGTTACAAAAAAGTGTTCAAAGTTTGTGATACATCGAGGCAGTTTGGTTGTGATGGGGGAAATGGAAATGAAATTCTTCCAATAGCAGTGACACTTCCTGTTAGCACTCTCAAACATCTTGACAGCATTAAAATACTGTGTCCTGACATCATGAAAATATTGTTTAAATGGCATAGAGAAGTTGTGTAGGTTGTATCGAGATGTAGTCCTCAGCATTGAAACGTTTTTATAGCATGAAACATTGTCCTGATAGCAGGTTTTTCTTTTACCTTGTTACTGGGGCAAAGGTCTTTTTTTTTTTACTGCTGTCCAGTTATTGTTTTCGTCGTGAATTTGGATGCCGGGGATCAGGCATGTTGTGCAGCATTCAGACCAATGCCAGAACATGCATGCTCATGTGCGCACATTCACCCACTCATGACCACATGATGAGTTACTGACATGTCACCTGCCACCAGCATCGTATGTTGCTGCTCCTGCTGTCGTATCCTGGCCTCCGTCCTATATTACTTTGAAACCTAGAGATTACAACACGTAATGGCCAATACTCGCCACCACCCTGCATGACTTACCAGTGTATTATGTCATACATTCTGCTGTCCATGTATGCAAAACACATTATTAAACTCTATGCATTTATCATAAATAGGCGAAACGCCGTTCTGATTACAGTTGTAGTTTTCATCTTTGGTATTTGTTCTGGAACTCAGTTTCTTGCTCTGTTGAGTGAACATAATCAATGATCTGATTAAATTCTTGATTTTAAGGAAGTATGACATCACTGTCATTTCTGGGATATGCTGATTGGTAGTGTTCCGGGAAATGTTTAGGCAGTATCTTGCAAACAGTGGAATGTTCTGAGCACTGTTTGTTTTGCAAACTCTGAAATGTTAAGAGCACTGTTTTACAAACAGTAAGATGTTTTCCTGCACTGTTTCTGTGTTGCAGAAAGTGAAAATGTTCGGCACTATGAATGCGTTGCCAATCTCTGAGTCTTTTCTTGCACTCTATTTCGTTTCTCTCTTATTTTCTGTTTCTTTTTACATCTCTTCCCCCCCCCTCCTAAGCTTTTTCTATTCTCTCTTTCTGTTCTGTACCTCTTTCTATCTTTGCTTTGTGCATGAGTGAACTTCTTTCTCTCTCACTTTTCTTGGCGACTCCTGTCAATTATTGGGAATTATTCTGCAAGGCTTTCATGTTCACATTATGCATGTGGTCGTGGCTTTTCTTTTTTTTTTTTTTTTTCATGTTATACATCTGTTGGTTTTTCCCACCATGGAAAATTTCATAGTTTATTCTATGCATGTTTACAGACAGTACATCTGTAATGTAATCAGACCATGATGTGATTTAATCCTCAGCGAATGTTTTCGGCTTAACTTTTTGTTGACATCATTGCTACCCATGTATGGGTGCTCCTGCTCCTTGGAATTTTTTTTTTCATGGTGTGTATGGGATTCACTTCTGCAATGTCTGGAACATGTTCTATTTTAAACAGTTTGGATTTTCATAAACACTTTTATCCTCATGTGTTGCGTTTGTACAGAAGTTTATGTATGGGTGTTTTGAGTGGTGTGGATGCAGGCTGGGCAGCTGCAAAAACAGTGGATCACACAGGAAAGGATTTGTCCCTTTATTTCTTGGGTTAGATGGTGGAAAATCATGATGTTGATAACCAATACAAAAAATGATTGCAGTATACATTTATATCATTTAAAACAATGGATCACATAGGAAAGGATTTGTCCCTTTATTTCTTGGGTTAGTTGGTGGAAGATCATGACGTTAATAGCCAATACAAAAAATGATTGCAGTATACATTTATATCATTTAAAACAATGGGTCACATAGGAAAGGAGTTGTCCCTTTATTTCTTGGGTTAGATGGTGGAAGATCATGATGTTGATAGCCAATACAAAATAATGCCAGTATACACTTATATCGATACAATATTTGAAGCAAGATGAACATTGAGTATGGTGGATTTTTTGTTGTTGTAATTTTAAGATTGTTACAAATTTTTTAATGAAATCCAACAATGAAGCTTTTTCAGCTCTGAAATATTCACAATTTTGTTTAACTTTTTTTTGCAGAATAAGCTGAAATTTGTTTGCAGTTAAATACAGTGTCTTAGAACTTCTTATGCCAGATAGAAATGAGTCTGTTTTAAATGACAAATGCAAAAACATGCAGATAGAAATGAGTCTGTTTTAAATGACAAATGCAAAAACAAAGTTTCTGTAAGAAAGACAGTAAAGCCAGTACAACAGATCAGTGAGCTTTTAAGGTGGGGAAGGGGTGGCACTGGGAAGTGTGAAATGCCAACCAAGGGCGCCCCTGATGGCTAGGAGAGTCTGGAAGGATCCACCCACCTACCTTCCAACCCCACCTTACCACCCTCCAGTCTCCTGAAGATTTTTTGAAAAAATTATGCAAATCTGTACAATCTGGTGATGAACCAGTGCTGTAATAAACTCTATAGAACCACATTAATGAACCATTTTATGCTAGAGATCGATGCAAATACATTCAGTGCATCCTCCCCACCCCTCTCCTCTATCCCTGCATGAAACAAAATATGACATCCTTGCTTTGGAAGGAGGCCAATATCAAAAGCCGTGTAAATGTGCATTTACATCAATGTGATAAACAACAGACTGAAAAAGGGGGCAGACAATAAAAGTGGTGTGCAGTAATACTTATCGAAGTGTAGGCTGTGTTCATGTTCACTGTAGAAAGAGTTTCCCATCACTCTTTAGACAAGTTAAAAACTTTTCTCACAGTTGGCTGGACTTGGGGTGATTTGAAACCTTGATCAGGTTTGGAAATGAAACGTTGGTCAGTTCAGCACCACCAATGGATTTACTTAAAACCCCTTGAGGGCATTAAATGTGTATTACAGAAGTCATTGGTGGTCAGTCTGTCATCATGGTTGGTTCGTTCTTTTTTTTTTGTGCTTTGAAGATTTCACATGTTCATAAAGAAATCAGTATTTGTCAAATTAGTCAATTCAGAGTGTTTTTGAGGCATCAAAGTTTATGAAGAAATCAGTGTTGGGCAATATGTCATCAGTGCTGCTTAATTTTGAGCACTTGTATGGCCTCAAAGTTTATGAAGAAACTAGTGTTTGTCAAATTGTCATCAGTGCTGGTTAATTTTGGGAACTTTGAGGCATCAAAGTTTATGAAGAAATCAGTGTTGGGCAATTTTTAATCAATACTGGTACATTAATAGAGTGGATATTTAAACATGTAGAAAATCATTGACAGTTTGTTATCAGTGCTGCTTACATTTAGAGTGCTTTGAAACCTCATATATTCATTCAAAAAAAAAAAAATCAGTGATGATCAGTACTTCAAAGTTCTCAAGTTTTCGTAAACAAAATGAGGTTGATCAATACGTTTGAAGAAAAATTATGACAATGGCAGAAAGTGATAGAACTTTATGAATTAAAACAAAAAACAAAAACCCTGCGTACATTACAATTGTGATTCATTTTTGCATTTCTTGAGAACATATAGTTAATAAACCAACACAGATACATAACATGGTCGACAAAGATTCTGTTCACTGCAACACTTCTCTACACCAAAACAATTCTCTCAAGGAATATCACAGAATTCAAACTGATAATCAGCCTCTGTTTCAACAATGACCAGCAAAGTTTTCAGAGCTTGTTGAATAAAATACTGCTGACATTTCACACAACAAACTGAAGATTCCCACCCTGCATTGGAAGAAAGGTATTAATGCTGAATTAATATTACATGTTAACAAATCATGATATTAGCAGCTACATAATCAGAAATGAAATGGGACAATGGAACGTTAACATACAATTTCATCATGACAGAATGCGTGAATGGCTGGTGAGTTATTGTTTTTTGTATGGAATAATATACGCATGCATGCCTGTACAGGTGTGTGTGCAAAGGTGATCCTGCTTTAAGCTTGGAGGGGTGGGGATGGGTTGGGGGGACAAAAAAAAACAGAAGCATCCCTGGCTACCAGTGTGAACAACAGTAAAAGAAATCAATATCATGGTCAATATGAATATTTGGAACAGAAAACATTACTCCATAATTTTGAAAAGCTGCAAAGAGAACATTGCTGTGAAATGCACTTTTCATTACATGTGAAGATTGAAGACGGGTCCAGTTTTCCACCCCTTGACCTTCAACCTCTCATTCCCAACCACTACAAGTACACACACCCTTCACCCTTGCACACACAAATGCATGCTCACTCATTAACCCATGAATTTTTTAAAGCTTGGTCTGTGCAGCTGCCATAGGCCAGAGGGCCTTGATTTCAACAAAGTTTTTGAGAAGGAGAATGCTAGAACAGGTTTTTAAAAAATTATGTACATGACTTTTCTATCCTACCCTGTTTGCTGGTATTTTCTAAGCTATATGTGTTGGCATTTTGCCTGTGTATGTAATGAAAATGAGGAGACTATTTCAATATTAGTAAAGATATCAACTGACCACATTAAATTCAGCAGTACATATCTTCAAAAATTTTATTTCCCCAGGCAAAAAGGAGGGGAGGGGGAGGGGGGGGGGGGGGGAGGGAGTTAGGGAAAAGTGTTGCAAGGAGAGCGGCAGGAGGAGCATTCCATGGCAACACAGCTTAGACAATGACAGCCAGTTGATGTCAGACCAATGTACATAATCTGTAAGATTTAAATTTGACGTGACTCTCGCCGTTAAACATGGTGACTTGACCTGTACAGTGATAATTCCTAACCATATATGGAGCAGAATGGATGTGTTTGACACTCCAAACTGGTGATTGAAATGAAAATATTTTACTTGCGTAAGACCTATGAAAAATAAAAACGAATTATTAGAATACTAAAGACCTTCAACTTTAGATTAGTGATCCACTCCAGAACCAGTAAAATCATGTTGTTTCACAGTTTTTCAAGAGGAAAAACCTCTCCCTTCAAATCGTCCAAGGAGGCTGGAAATGCCAGCAGAGATCACAGTCCCGTATCATCATAATCTTGTAAGTCATCATTGTTAGCTTTCACCGATGATTATAATAGCATCAAGGTTATAACAATCACATTTTATCATGATTGATGAAAGTGAAAAAATCAGAGGAAGAATAATGATATTTCTATCGGTCCCATGATATGTGGGTCACATTAGGTGTAGAAATCGAGTTAGATCTCCCTGATGATAGCACTGAGCGCCACAGTTGCAGTCAAGCATTGCTGTATCAGTAAGGAGCCACTGAGTGTATGCCAGAGGTCCTGACTGGAGGGCTGCCAGTGACGGAGCCCTGTGGCGACGTTGGAGAGGGTCCTCAGTACACAGGGACGCCGTCCAGGATCCGGATCTGACCTGTTAGGCTGGAGGTTCGTCCTGCCTTCCGACAACTGACTTTCACCCTCTGTCCAGTGTACCAGAAGACAAGGCTGTCAGTGTGGGGGATGCATTTTACACGCACACACACACACACACACACACGTACACACACACACAAAAATAATACACATGCATACACGCACAGACAGGTACACACACGCATGCATACACACACACACACATCATACTCGTGCACACACACACACACACACACATAAACACATGCACATCCAAAGGATCAGCCAAACTGACCTGAAACATCATCATCAAGGTTAGGGGACAACTGGAAAAGTTGTAGAAAACTTCGGACCTTTTCCCACTGACTGGAAAGTCTGGGAAATTATGATTTGGGTTAAAAGTCGAGAAAACATAACGGAATTTGTTCACATGCTGATCAACAAGCACAGCAAAAAAAGCGCAGACTATCTACAAGATCACACAATTCAGTCTGGGAAAGCTTCATTTTACTTTGGTTTAAAACCTAAGACAACAGCTAAAACATCAGAAATGTGGCATATGAAACAAGCGTATTCTGACAATACTCTTAAGGATGTTGCCCATAACTTTTGAAGCATGGCGACTTAACCTGCTGACTGCGGTGGGCCACGATCGTGGCTTTACCGCCCGACTGTGTTGGGCCACGATCGTGGGCTCAGACGAGAACCGTTATACCCACCACTGCTAAACATCTGGGGTGATCAGTTCACGTGACTTGCTAGTATCCATTGTGCACCGGCAAGCCTTGTCAGTCAGTTATCTCGAAGTTTTTCGTCGGTTTTGACTGAAATAATGAGTAAATCAGCGACCGAGTCGAGCAGGAGTTACGTGGAAGTGGCACGAGT
This sequence comes from Conus betulinus, assembly GCA_016801955.1. Taxonomy (NCBI): domain Eukaryota; kingdom Metazoa; phylum Mollusca; class Gastropoda; order Neogastropoda; family Conidae; genus Conus; species Conus betulinus. Next base: position 192,370 of record JADBJO010003865.1, on the reverse strand, counting down.
GAACAATCAGTTGCCGAAGGCTGTAGAAATGAAAGCGAAGCAGGTGAGTGGATAAACTTTGATTATTTTGTTTGTCGAGTGACGGAACACATGCTGCGTGCCGTCATTGGTTATTTTACATTTGTTGGTCCGCCACATGAAGGAAGGGGGGACGGAAGGGGGCAGGGTACATGGTTACGTACAGGAGTGATAGGCTTTGGCCTGATCAAACTAGAAGATCGTTTGGGCGATTGTAGGTGTTTTGAAAGCACTTTAGAGATCAATAAAAGTGGTGATTTGAAGAGAACAATTTATAACTTTTGTTTGTTTATTTTTTTAGTTTGGAAACAGTGTGGGCGTGTCACAAGTGGGCGTGCCTCCAATGAAAGCTATACCCTGCCCCCCCTCCTTATATGCTAGTGATTCAGATTTTATTCTTATTTATGATTTTATGCATGACTTCATTTTTCATAGAATGAATAAGTAATGCTGGTAATTTTTTTTCTTCTTTCTGAAAATCAGACTAATTAGTGGAAACTGAGTCAAGCTCTCTGTAACATCTCTTGCACCATTATGAAACAATGAAATGAACAGAAGACTTAGGATATATGTTTTCTTGTGTGATCCAGAATCTGGAAGCACTACTGCAGAGGAGAGAGATGCTGAGAGTGAAGGAGTTGAAGAAAGAGGAACTGTGCTGATGGCCATCCTACTCATGTGCGTTCTGGCTGGGAATGTTCTGGATGTGACGTGGGACTCTGCTCCAAGTGCTTTTCACTATATTTCAGCCTTCCACGAAAGACCAAGACCCTAACTTTGTTCTGTGTCTTCCAAGGACATGTTCTTCTTGTTTTCTCTCTCAAGTTTCAAGTGTTTTGACATTCAAGCAGGAAAACTGTGGTGTTTCAAACAATGTGGCTGATGTTTTGGATTACCTTTTCACCAATGTTCTGGATTACACTGTGAAGAATATCTTCAGCTGCCATCAGGGTAATGTCTTGTAATTATTTTTTTTCAAATTCCTCATTATCTCTAGTTTACAAAAACATATAGTTTTACCTATCTAGCTTCAAGACAAGCCTGCACAAACCCCATTTCCTTATATAGTGAAATTCGATTGTCCGGATGCTGAATATATAGGTACATCATTTGAGGCACAATTCATTATACATAGCTCAAGTCAAGAGAATTATCATCTTTCGCATGTTTCCAGCACATATTTGTCTTCATTTTATCTCAAGTCTGAATAACTTTTTCAGAAATTTTGTCTGCATATATTTTTGAGGTCAGTCTCCAAGTAGGTACAACCTACAGTATTTTCAGTTATTTCACTAGATTCTATAACATTTTTAGTTTCTAAAAATGTATAGGTTTGCATATCTAGTGCAAATAATATGTATGCAGAAGCCAAATTCTCAAGTGTGGTGTGTGACGAGTTTCCCGTCCTAGATTTTAACTACATTTCTTAAAGCATAAATTGTTTATACAGAGCACCGTAAGGGTTAAGAGGATGCATTTGCTGAAAAATTTTTTTGTTCTTTTAGCTCCTATGAACCTCTTAAGTGACAAGGTGATTCTGGTCACGGAACTTTGTACTGACAATGCCATTAAGGAAAAAGCAAAAAAAAAAAACTTTATGACTCTTTGCTAGAACTCAGTAGGAGAAACAACCTCTTCTTAATGAGGTTTTCAGAAAGGCAAGAAAAGTAGTGTGAAGAACAGCAGCACAGTGTATACAGACAGAAAAGGGCCTTTACCTTGTGAACGGTTTGGGACAGACAATGGATTAGGGGATGAGTTCAGGTGACAGGAACAGGAGCATCAAAGAAACTTGAAATGGGAGGAGTCACACATTTGCCATCCCCACAGAAATGACCCAGAACTTGTCAAACACTTTCCACAAAAAGACACCCTTGGGATTTATTTGGCTGGGCTACCTGACCTCTGTCATGTCATCAAATCACAGCCCCTGGCACTATATTTCGCAGCCTGGACTACATGTGTCACGTCTTCAAATTACAGCCCCTGGCACTGTATGTCGCAGCCTGGACTACATGTGTCACGTCATCAAATCACAGCTCCTGCCACAGTGGGTGACAGCTTCGTCTACTTGTGTTTTTTTGTCAAATCATGGCCCTGGCACAAGATGTAGGACCCTGGTCTGCTCGAGTCATGTCAGGAACTTGCAGCTCTCATCACAGTATACGGCAACCTGGTCTACCGGTGTCATGTCAGGAACTTGCAGCTCTCATCACAGTATACGGCAACCTGGTCTACCTGTGTCGTGTCAGGAGAAGACAGTTCTCATCCCAGTATATGGCACCCTGGTCTACCTGTGCCATGTCAGAGAAGACAGCTCTCACAGTATATGGCACCCTGGTCTACCTGTGTCGTGTCAGGAGAACACAGCTCTCACAGTATATGGCAACCTGGTCTACCTGTGTCGTGTCAGGGGAACACAGCTCTCAAAGTATATGGCAACTGGTCTACCTGTGTCGTGTCAGGAGAGCACAGCTCTCCATCACAGTATATGGCAACCTGGTCTACCTGTGTCGTGTCAGAAGAAGACAGCTCTCATCACAGTATATGGCAACCTGGCCTACCTGTGTCGTGTCAGGAGAAGACAGCTCTCATCACAGTATATAGTAACCTGGTCTACCTGTGTCGTGTCAGGAGAAGACAGCTCTCATCACAGTATATGGCAACCTGGTCTACCTGTGTTGTGTCAGGAGAAGACAGCTCTCATCACAGTATATGGCACCCTGGTCTACCTGTGTCGTGTCAGGAGAAGACAGCTCTCATCACAGTATATAGTAACCTGGTCTACCTGTGTCATGTCAGAACACAGCTCTCATCACAGTATACGGCAACCTGGTCTATCTGTGTCGTGTCAGGAGAAGACAGCTCTCATCACAGTATACGGCAACCTGGTCTACCTGCGCCATGTCAAGAAAACACAGCTCTCATCACAGTATATACGGCAACCTGGTCTACCTGTGTCGTGTCAGGAGAAGACAGCTCTCATCACAGTATACGGCACCCTGGTCTACCTGTGTTGTGTCAGGAGAAGACAGCTCTCATCACAGCATACGGCAACCTGGTCTACCTGTGTCGTGTCAGGAGAAGACAGCTCTCATCACAGTATATGGCAACCTGGTCTACCTATGTCTTGTCAAGAGAACACAGCTCTCATCACAACATGACGCAAGTCATCTTTATAGTGCTGATGTTTCCCATTTCACTTGTGAAGCCTTCACATCCTAGCAATACACCAGGCCACAGTAGATTATCGCATTCTTGACCATGTTCCATTCCCTTGAACAGTGCGAACACTCCTTCACAGATGGATGGTTTCAGAGGTCCACAGTCAGAACATGGGAGCAGGAATGCACATTATGTTGGAGAGACAACAACAGCATTAGCAGGACTCCAGAACTGACTGGAGGCTAGGAAGTGAATGTTTGTCCTGCACAAGCCATAGTTTGAAGGATGGGGAGGGAGGGGGGAAGGGGGGTGAATCGGGGAAAGGTCTGATCTGTGTGTGTGAGTGAGTGTGAGTGTGTGTCTGTGTGTGTGAAGGGAGTATGATGATGATATCACAGCCTTGTAGGAGAGTACAAGTTGTGGAAAGAGCAGACTGGGGAGGAAGGAGGAGGTTCAGATGTGTATGTGTTCAGGGAGGGAAGATGGCAGTGGGAGATGCTGAGACGTCATGGACCTGCCGAGAGGGGATACCAGCTGCGAGAGGATGGGGGATGTCTAGAGAGTGTATGGTGTGGACATTCTTTTAACAAGGTGCGAAACAAGAGAAGACCACTTCACTGTCTTACAATGAAGGCTTTATCCAAGTTTTGTAATGTCGGTAAGGATTAGGAGAGATATGTATGGCAGTGGGGCCCTTGGTCTAATGGTTACAGTGTTAAGCTGTGGAACCTGAAAACACTGTCTATCCACCCAACAGTAAATGCACTCTTGATTCAGGTCAGGGGAGGTTTATGTGGTGGAAGAGAGAGGTGGGCTTGGTAGAAGGAAGGGATGGGTTTCGTCTGGGCTCCGTCTTCCATAATGCTGTGCCCTAAACACGGTGAACATCTAACAATTCACTGCTCTAAAGCCATAACTTTGGGACTTGACTTGAACCGGACTTCAACCTTAACCTGACTCTGAAGGTTGGGTTAGGTTACAGATATCTTTCGAGACAGGGTAAGGGTAATGCATTCTGGAAGCAACAGTCTAACTGGTTCTGTTATCTAAAATACCACTGACACACTGCTGCCTGTGTGTGTGTGTGTGTGTGTGTGTGTGTGTGTGTGTGTGTGTGTGTGTGTGTGATGGGAAGGGCATGTGTGCCTTGACCTCCTGACCTTGCAGGGGGAGGTGTGGTGCTGGAAGAGCAGGAGGGGGTGTCGGCTGGCGGTGTGAGCCAGGCAAGCCTCACGTAACTCCTGGGTCACCACTTTCTGCTGGTACTGGTTCTGCAGCCTTTGGTCACTGTTCCTCTGTCAGTCACACACACATGCACGCATACACACAGGTATATATTTACACACACACACACACACACACACACACACACACACATATATATATATATATATATATCACACATATGCATGCGTGCACATGCCACACACATACATACACAAATACACATACATAAACACATACAAACTCACATATTAATACTACAAACATATAAATGCATGCATGCATACACACACATACATACATACATACCAAACACACACACACACACACACACACACACACACACACACACACACACATTCTCACACATCACGGGTGTAAATTCGTATAACTGCATTTTCCTCTCCTAGCTATTCCATAAGACTAGAACATGGCACTGAGTTCCATGTTGAAACTCAAGATTCTTTGCACATTTGTACCATGGCAGACGTATGCATGCAGTATATCCATAAGTCCTTTTATTTCTTTAAGAAATGGAGCACTAAATCAGCAGAAGAGGGTGTGCCCCTCACCAGGTCAGCCAAGGGAAGGCCAGTGAAAGGTTGGCTGTGAGGTCATGACCTGAAGGTCAAGGATAGCCTGACCCATGGACTGGTTCTCTGTCTGTACGTTGCCCTCATCCACCACATGAAACACCACATACCTGCCCACATGTAAATGCATCAAATAATTACCTGCCATGTATTATCTACCACATCACATACCATACAACACACAAAATACTGCATATTTGTTATGTATAATCCACTTAACACATCAATTACTTGCCACACATCCTCCACATAAAAAAACACATATCTGTCACATTCATCATATGAACTGCCACATGCCCGCCACATATCCTCCACATGAAACACCACATACCTGCCACATTCAGCACATGAAATGCCACACATCTGCCACATTCAGCATGTGAAATGCCACATATCTGCCACATTCAGCACATGAAATGCCACATGTCTGCCACATTCGGCACATGAAATGCCACATACCTGCCACATTTAGCGCATGAAATGCCACATCTCTGCCACATTTAGCACATGAAATACCACATGCTTGCCACATATCCATCACAGACCTCACAGGGATGCTGGGTATCATTTCATTAGACAGACAGTGAGGAAGAATGAGAGAAGAGCGCAGACAGGGAAGGGGCAGATGGGGATGGCAGAGAGGAGAGAGAAGTGGAGGAGAAAAGGAGAAAAAACATGCATACAGACAGAGGAAGCAGAAGTGTGCTCTTTTCTTTCTTCACAATTGATTATAAAAACCACTGAACAATAAAGATGCAAGCAGGGTGAAAACGAACCACACGTGTACCATCAAGTGCGACACCCACCTCCACGCCAGCTCCTCCTCAGAGATGTCAAACTCAAACGTCTCCTGCCACTCTGGATCCAGGGTGTCATTCTGGGTCTGTCATCATCATCATTGCCAGCATCACTGATCATCACCGCCGTTCACCACTTAACCATGAACACAGTGTGTCATTATCAAATCATCATCACAACCATCAACAACTACATACAGCTTCAGTAGTACATCACTGTCATCAGCGTTATCATCAGTCATAATCACCGCCGTTATACTGAACTTACCATTTTCTGTCTTCACAGTCATTGTCATTGTCATCGTCTCTCAGAAAATCTGGAATGTTCCTTATTTTCATCATATCGACATCAATCCTCTGTATTTGCCGTCAGGATTTTTCATTGCTCTGTTCTTCATTTTTCTGGACAAGAACTTCAAGTTTCACCACTGATAAGATTTTTGCATAGAGAGGGTATTCTGTCTGTCTTGGGCTACGATGAGTAACCAGTACACAATGGCCTGTTTTCTGTGAAGAATGCAATGGAATGGAATTGAATGTGTGCACGTTTCTTTCTTTCTTTCCTCTTTTTTCAGTTTTCTTTTTAATGTATGTATTTATATACCAAAGGATGCGGCAGATGTTGATTTAAAATGTAGCCGGTGCTAACAGTGTATGTTTCTTGGTCACCCATTGTAAACGAGATATTTTGTTCATGAGTTATCTTCCCCCTTACCTCCCTTGGTTGAATCTCATTTTTTTTTTATTGTGTAAATTTCTTAAATCATGAATACCTCAGAACCTACATAGTTGTGTATACGTCGCTGCAGTCACAAAATTAATGTATTCTATTCATCATAATCGCATTGAACTGAGAAGGCCAAATTTTCCCTAAGACAGGTATTTCAACCAAATTAATCTTGGTGCCATTTTGAATTGTCCAACGAACAAACCGTAAATAATTCTTGATTTCACAAAAAGTATGAGAGAATCCAAAGAATCCATGAATGCACATTGAAAGTAAAGTCCATAAACTCTCATTTCGTATATTGCATAGCACCTGGTTACAAAAAGACTGGAGGAAGGATGTGGATCCAGAAGATGTGGATCTAAAGGACGTGAGGTATTTACATCCAAATGATGTGGAACCAATAGATGTGGAGGATGTAGGTCAAAGGATGTGGGGGATGTGAATACAAATACGTGAGAAATGTGCATCCAAAGGATGTGGAAGACACGGAACCAAAGGATGTAGAGGATGCGGATCCAACAGATATGCATGGGATTGGAATTTGTATCGATGTTGACTTGAAACAGAAAATCTGTATTACTCTCTCCAGCAGGCCAACCAGCTAGGCTCTCAAGTCATTGATGAATACATTAAGTAGTGTCTGTTTTGAGAGATCAGCACCACTGGAATGGAAATGGAAACACGTACCTGGCACAGGTGGTCCAGCAATATCTGACAGTGGCACAGACAACCTGAGTGCAATGTTTACCAGAGTGAGGACAACCTAGGATGGGTCTTCCAGCCCAGCGCCTACCTGCGTGCAGTGGACAGCTCCCACCCCAGGTATGGCCACTTTCACAAAAGGGTGGGCAGAGTGACTGCCGGAGCGTGGAGACAGGCCGCGCGCTCCATGAATGGTGACAAACAGCGTGCCTGCCACTTTGTAGGTCAGCGTCGCCGACAGCTCTCCACTCACACTGAGGTCAGTCTGCAAACGAGTAATTACTCAACAGACATGGTCACAAAACTTTCGTTTAGATATGATTACAATGATAACATCAACAATGGACATTTTCAGGTCAGATGTAGGTTTAGTAAGATGTGTTCATCCGTGCTGGGTCAGACGAGTTACAATGGAAGTGACTCAGCAGCATTGCAGTGCTTTCTCAGGATGACCCAATACTTAGAGCTCTAGGGGACTGCACATTCTAGAACAGCAGTAGACTGAACCTGGATGTGGCTGTGACTAGACTAGGTAAGCAGAGTGAGAGGAGTGAGGCCATTGGGAGCAGGTGGAAGATGAGGAGGGAGAAAAGGCAATGATGAAAATGTGAACTGACTGAGCGTACACTTAGAATGTCTGCGGTAAATCCGTTTAAAAAAACTATTCACATGGAAGTATGCATACGCAACAATCACTGCTCGCTTCACATACGCTTTTTCCCACACAAAGTATGCCCGAACACAGATTCATTGTGCACCAATGCATGCACACACAGACAGACAGACAGATAGACATACAAATTCAAATTTTGCACATTCATTTGCGTATGTGCAAATGTAAGCACACACAACATACACAGATAGAAAGACAGATGGATGGATGCACACACACACACACACACACACACACACACACACACACACACACACACATACATACATACACATACACATAACACATACACAGAGGTGCGACACTTTCTTTTCTCCACTTCTCCCCTCTTTCCCACCCCCCACCCCCCTGTTCCAACCTAAAATATACATTAACACCCAACACTTAAGAAATAACGTTCTGAGAAGACAGTTTTCAAGGAAGTCAAATGAAAGGAAAATGGCAGGAATGAAAAGAAGGACAGGCAGACAGGGAAAAAGTAAAAGACAGGAAGATAAAAGAAAAAAACACACACACTAATTGACTAAAAAAAAAAAAAGAAAGAAAAAAAAAAGAAGACATGGACAGGACAGGAGTGATCTTCAGAGAATCTGCCAGGTCCCGTGATGGCACCAAACTCCTACCTCCATGCTGAGGTCAAACCAGCATGTGTGGACAGGGTCCTGCTGGAAGTCGAAGGCGGCAGTGTCGATGATGACCTCCCCTAGGAAGTCATCCCGTTCAGCCACGTCATAATCCCACACCTGGGCCACCAGGCGGGCCCTGCTTGAGCTCCCCTTCACTGGCGCGGAATGCAAAGATTTCATTGAAGACAGGATTTCTGGTCTCTACCACAATCTGTGTGGTCTTAGCTCCATGGCTGTGTGAGTCTGGGTACATCTGCACCTGTTGCATACAACATGTTCTATCCGGGGACAAAGGCACCAAACACAGAACAGTACATCTGTACATCTGTACCAGCCACATATTATAACAAGACTTGATCAGATTCATTTGACATAGTTCTATATATCTCATAGTGCATCTGCACCAGTCACATGCTACAGTAAATATTTATGCTGACTGTGTTGTGGGGGAGTATTGTTTTGTGCTGTGCTGTTGAGTGATGTTGTTCATAACATCTGAGGATGACATGTTTGTGGAATTACTCATTTATCTGTTTCATATTTTGCATTAAAATAAGCATTGCATTTTACCTCTGTGTGTGTGTGTGTGTGTGTGTGTGTGTGTGTGTGTGAGTATACTGGCTTGCTCACCATACTACAAGATGTTGTGATCCTTGCAGAAAGTTCTGGGTGACACTGGTTTCATCTGCACATGTGCAGGGCATTTTAATCTCTTACCTGTAACTGTCAGACAGGAAATCTTGCATGTGAGAGTGCATGATGACTACATCATGACACTTATAAATCTCCAAACATTCTCAGCCATCAGAGTGGAGAGACTTTTCTTTCTCTCCATGAACAATCACCAATCATAATCACACCCAGAACTGCCTGTGGAAGCATTCCTCCGGACAACAGGAACAACAACAACAACACACACACACACACACACACACACACACACACACACACACACACACACACACACATAAAAGCTGAAGACAACACAAAACCACAGAGGATATACTTACCCTAATAAACCTGCTGGCAAGTGTGTGGAAAAACAGAGCAGGGAAAAGAAAGAGGCGAGAGAGACAGACACTTAATGAAACGGCAGAGACAACAGAGACAAACTGAAATAAATGCAAAACACCCATCTGAAAAGATTGATAGATCAATATGAAGACAGAGTCACAGACTGGTTTACTCTCCTGAAGAGACTGACCGACTGATCACACAACTAATGGGAAGACAGAGACTGATTGATGGAAGACAGTCACAGACTGATTAAATAAAGTCAGTTATAGACTGATATGGGGCCAGAATAGCTCAGTGGTAGAGCGCCAGACTTGTAATCTTGGTGATCCTGGGGTTGTGGGTTTGAATCTTCGCTGGGCCATTTCGGTACAGGGGGATTTTTCCTTCGGAGGTAACATTAGTTCCGATTCCATTTCCCATAAAGTCCTTTGAATGAGACTATAAACCAAGGTTCCATGTGTGAACGTACACATAACATCTCGCACACATGTAAAATCCCATCACCAACTTTCAGAAGAGAAAGCCAGTTTGGCTGTTGGCATGGATGACACATTACACATAGCATGCACCTTCCCCAAAGTTGGAGTACAGCTGCCTTAACGGCAGGATAAAAAATGGTCATACACACAAAACACCATTTCCTTTGTGGGTAGGCAGGGTTAATCCTTGCCGGTCTGTACAGGGATTGTCCTCAGGTGTATCAGTCTGCATGCATGGAGAGAGAGATAGACTGATGTGAAGAGTCACAGGCTGATAGATGGAAGAAAGAATCACAAACTAATCGATGAGAAGACAAAAAGTCTGACTGATGGAAGACAGTCACATACTGACTGATGAGAAGACAGTCACAGACTGATTGATGGAAGACAGTCACAGACCAGAAGACGGTCACAGACTGATTGGTTACAAAACAAGACAATTGCAGTTTTACTTGACGAAAGACAGTTGCATATGATTGATGGAAGATAGTCACAGACCAGAAGACTATCACAGACTGACTGATTACAATACAAGACAATTGCAATCTACTTGACGAAAGACAGTTGCACATGATCGATGGAAGACAGTCACAGATTGATTAATGCGAAAACAGTCAGACTGATGGAAGGCAGAGTCACAGACTGAGCAATGGAAGGCAGTCACTGACCGATTGCTAGAGAGACAAATACTGATTGAGAGCTAGACATACATTGACAGATTGATAAAAGGATCAACTAACAGAGAGGCAGACTGCTAGAGAGACATACAATCATTGATACCAAGACATACATCGACTGACAGGTTGATAAGAACACTGACTGACAGATAAGCAGACTGCTAGAGCGACAATTTTTGATAGATAGCAAGACATATTGACATTGATTCATTAAGAAGAAGAATGACAAACAGAAAGGCAGATGCAGACCGAGTGATTGATAGGAAGATGCATACTCTAATTGACTGATAGAGAGACAGAGACAGATGGACAAATTTACAGCAAGACAGATACAGACTGATAAAAGGCATAGTTAGATATGTTGATTGTGATGAAGTTGCTGATACTAGCAAGCTTATGTCATTGGATGGACATGCGGAGGGGAGCACTCACTAACTCTGGCTCAGTGACTGACCAATTATTCTTATCAGGAGGGGGCCTTAGCAACAGGTGTCCTGCATATGCTGAATCAGGACATGCGTCACTGAGCACCGATGAAGTGAAGCCATTGCAGTGCTGTGTCTCCTTTCATGGGCTGCCATCATGATGACTGGATATCGACTCCTCACTGTGGATTGCCAGAGCTAGACAAGCAAGGGTGTGGCTATGGATGGGGAATCCAGATAAGTGGTGAAGAAGTTATGGCACTGAAGTGGCATGGAGGATGAGATAAAAACATATATATATATATATATTTTGTGGTAAACTATCGATTTCGATAATATCACTGTGCAGATGACCTTCTCCCATGGGCACGAGTGTGGCTGGAGAGACCGATTCTCGAGGCACACACCCGTGGGCAGTAGGGGCAATTGAACGTGGGCTAATGTGGGAAGGGAGGACATATATATCTTGACTAATTGAATGATAGAAAGACTTAGCTAGACTGACTATTGATAAAAGCACTATAAGATGGACTGTGAAAAAGTAACGTAATGCATGCCTAATGAATTTATCAAAAAAAGAAGAACCTGTTGTAATTCAGATTTGATTTTTTTTTTTTTTCGCTGGGAGTGTACACACATACTCACTTTAACATAGGGGTCTGATGCCTTTGTGCGCACGTCCCTGGAGCGAAGATCACGACACTGAATGACCTTGACCAGGAGCAACTGACGCTTTGTGTCATACTTGAAGGAGAGCTGTATTTGACCGTAGGAGTCACCAGGCAGACGTACAATGGCAGGATCCAGTGTCTTGAAGAGACCTTCAGCAGCAGTCGCACATTCTCCTGCCAGCAGGAACATCATGGCTTCAGACTGTGTATTCTGCCCCCATCTCACATGGCTAGGGCTGTCATGACCATCATGACCAGACACTAAATCATCTGAAATACCTGGTCCATCAGCTGCCCACATCAATGACATCAATCACAATGTGTATGTTATTTTCTTATATGAATAACATCAGAGATATGTAAACTTAAATCATTGGCAGTTTCTACAGATGAAAAAATAAACAGTCCATTCATACTAAGAGTTTATTTAAACAATTGTTGATGAACCCTGACAAACCAAAAACAGTGCACTTGAATAGTACAGAGTTTTACCAAATAAAAGACAGTATTTTGACTTATGAAGACAGAAAATGGTTGCTTGAAGTAACGTTGAGCAAACGGTGAATTAACATTCCAAGGAATGATTATAGGAGAGTAAGGAAGATGACCTTATCCTGTTCTACTGGTCCCAGTCCACGTCCTTCTGTTGAAGAAGAGCGTTGTGGGACTTGGCTTTCACATCCAGGTAGTGAGTGATGATGTCTTGGATCTTTTTGTCATTTTGTGACAGACGCAGCTCCTCTGGAGGAGGATTTTGATGGCTGGACTGCCCACTTCCCATATTTCCACACCACTTCTCGTGTCTTTGATTGGTACTGGTCCTGCTTCTGTATCTCTGTGAGACAGAAGACAAAGTGCTCCAACAGCTAGCAGAAGACAAAGTCCTTCTATTGCTTAACACAGCATAAGTAAAAGTCTTTTCTGTTGCACAAGTTGTGAGTACTAGAAAGTCTGTAATCAATGTAAATTTTCATTTTCATATAGAGTTGCTAACTACTGGAATGAATTACTGCTAACATTAAATTTGCACCTGGTATTAATACTTTAAAGAATTTTCTAGATAATGATTCAAAATTTAGAGAACTGTTCTATGCTTATGATGGATTGCAATGACGATATTGATTAATTGCTGCGTGCCATTTGACAAAAAAAAGTTGAGAATTTTTGAGGGGACACATGATAGTCCGTGAGGTCTAGGCTAATGAATGCCAGTCCCTACTACTACTACTACAGAACCCAGTGGCGTTTGTAAATACTCTTTCAGTTCATTTGGCGCCAACTGAATACAAACACTACTACATAACACCCTACCCCACGCTTCTATCTCCCCTGTTCTTCCTTTCCTTGTGCGACACTGTTCAATGAGGCATCTGCTTTCAACATTGTTACTCTTCTCACCGATAATGGTATCACTGATAGACTAGATTAGCGAGTTAGGACATTTGACTCCCTGATGAGAAGTCAAGATTTGCTCCCAAACAAAACAAAACGCCCGCACACTCTACATATCACTATCTCTCTCTTCGGTTGGATGTATAAGTTCTCTGCTACCTTTCTCTGGTTGATGAACGCTATGATAACCCGTAAATGTGGCGAAAGTTTTACAGCGCCATTTTTTGTTTACATTGACAATGAATCGAAGGAATGAGAAATCTCGAACTTTCATGATTAAAATATATACTGAAATCATCACATTGTCATACAACTATAATAAGAAAAGAAAATGATAATCCGGAAGGAGAACTAAATTTTACAGATAGATTCAAATAATTCAAATTTTTACAAGCACGCGAGATCAAAACGCGAACGTCTTGCAGCCCGACGCGACGTGTTCAGCGTATGGTGTTTCCCCGTGAGCTGGTGCTGTAGTAGAGAAACAAACACTTTCAGCGAGTGTTTGGTCACAGAACATTACAATGGGACGTAAGTAGAGGCTCTGAAGTACGAACAGTTGTGATTTCTTTTTCATGGAGTTTGTTGTACATGTCTGTTGTTTGCCTCTCTGAGTGCGTGTCGAATTCACTTCGTGCGGACTGCATCATGAACCTCTGTCGACGTGGACGAGTATCCGAAACCTGCAAAAAATGCTTGTTAAAGTTTAACATTATCTATCATACGCAGACGCACTAGGATATCAGTAGTAGTTAAAAGGTGATTGTTGGCTACCAGCACATTATGTAAAATTTTAGGTAGAACTGGTAACCAATATTCTTTCAATATTTGGAATATGTTAACAAACATATGTTTTTATCATGGCATTCAAGGGTTAAAACACCCGTATTTTTTTTTTCCATTCATCGTTTAAATGAACATGTTTTGATATGACAGGAAGAAATTGTAAGTGACAACAAAATGTAAAACAGTATCAAAGACAGCTACCTAGTGGAGAGGGTCTTCATCTTCATCAGTATAGTGTTCTCAATCAACAGGTTGATTATTCTGACATTTCTAACCGAGCCACAATAAGTGAAACTGCTGGCATGCTACACGCCTTTAGGGTCCCAAAAGAAATCGAGCCCAACCAAAACCCCAGATATGGTATATAGCCATGCGTAGATCCAGAATGGGCCACAATTTACCAAACTTTGCGAAGGGGAGGGGAGTGGGGGTGGAGAAATATTTTACTTAGATTCAATCAACATTAAATTAATGTTGGAATTACCTAACAGAGGATATGACGCTGCCTGTGGGAGCACATTCCTCTCTGCAACTCTGCGAGGAAAGACACAATTTCCAGTAGTCTAGTGTTCTGCAGGATTGAACAGGCTGGGAGTTGGTACACCAAGCCCAATGTCTTCCTGAAGTGGAGGATGGAGTGTACTGGCTATCTGTGGAGATCACTTAATTGTCAAACTTATAAAATATTGAAAGTTTGTGTTGTGTGCCTTTCATCTCCTAGACAGCAGTGAAGGCCCCCTCCAAGCTGGACAGCGTTTAGTCCACACTGGAGGTGTTCCTGTATCGCTGCACAC
>JADBJO010003865.1:105101-172601 GCA_016801955.1 Conus betulinus | reverse complement strand
ACTTTTTTTTTTCGGATGTAAAGGGTACATCAAAGGAAAGAATGATTCTTCATATTTTGTGGATGAGCTGTCTGCAGCTATTGACCTTCATGTGGAACATTAGAGGCTGCAGTTGTAAGGTGAGTGCTGTGCTTTGATTTTCTAATTTGATGCCAGAGAGAGGCCATGAAATGCTCTTAAAATTTCATAAAATCGTCTTCGGCCAGGGGGCTTCGCCCCCCCGGACCCCCCCAGCAGGGCACTGCCCCTGCACCCCCGCCGGGGCCTAGGCGGCCCCTGGACCCCTGCCTCATTTTCAGTTTTTTCAGATTTTCAAAGTGTCCCCTTGATATTGGCAGTGTTTCTGCACAGCTGATTAAGAGAATTTTTTTTTGGTGGATATCAAACTGTCATTTGGTTCCTGGTGTATGTGACATTTTGCCAGAGTAATGCATGCATGTGTGATAGTGAAACTGTGCAAATTCTACTTTTCTAGTCTTCCTGAGACAAGCAGTGAAGTACTTAATGAAAGAAAATCAGCATGGTATCAAACTGGATGTGGAATGGATGATTCATTTAATTAAAGAGCCCCATCAGACCACCACCATTCCCCCACCACCGCTTCTCACTTGCCCTCCCCCTCACCCATCACATTCCAGCCCACTCCAGAACCACCCAGATTGTGTAGCCATCAACCTTGATCTTATGGTGAAGGCAACTATATTTGAGCAAGAAGTTCCCCAAATTATCAAATGAATTTTCTTGAGCATATGAGTTATGACACATTTGGTGTGTGTGTGTATGTGTGTGTGTGTGTGTGTGTGTGTGTAGAAAATATCCATCAAAATCTGCATGTCAGAACTGCACTTTATATATGGTGCAGTAGTCTAGTAGTAATGGATGTACATTGTTATGCATATTTCTGCCACTATGTGTATATTGCTGATGTTTAGAATGGGGACACCTCACTTCAGCATTTTGTAATGCATATGACAGGGGCACCTCGCTTCAGCAGTACCTGGGCCCCAAAATTGCTCACAGTGAGGTTTAGTCAATAAAACGACTGCCAGTTTTTATTGCTGTTCATCATTACCATACTTACTTAGCATAGTGCCGTTCCTCATCAGACACCAAGCTTTAAGTACTTTACAATTGACAGTCTTGTTTACATGAGTTGACTATCTAGATGAAGCTGGCTGAAGAGTTGCTTGCTACAGTGCAGGTGCTAATCATTCATTTCCTTGTTTAGTTGAATAGCAGTCTGTCAGTCATTCCATTGAATTTTACTTAGGAGGATGCATGCATATGACTACGTATCACCCATACCAGTGGCTGAACTTGCCTTCTCTTTGTAAAGTTGAACAAGGGATTTTATTTGCTCACAAAATCTTATACATGTGTTCACACACAGGACCTTAGTTTATGATCTCATTCTAAGGACATTTCTGGAAATGGAGTCAGAGCCAATGATAAGTCTGAGGATAAAATCCCTCTGTGCTGAAAAAGCAAGGTGGAGATTCAAACCTGAGACCAGGATCTGAGTCGGGTGCTGTACCAACTGAGCTGGTCCAGACCCATATAATTTCATTTGTTATTGTCAGTAAAGGTCTATACAAAGGTTTTTTTTTTTTTAATTTTTTAAAAAAAAGCCCAAATGGAGAAATGGATGTAATGCAACTTCTGTGGCCAGAATTGAAGTTACCTAGAATAAGTGCGTTTTGATGCTA
Organism: Conus betulinus; assembly: GCA_016801955.1. NCBI lineage: Eukaryota > Metazoa > Mollusca > Gastropoda > Neogastropoda > Conidae > Conus > Conus betulinus. The sequence goes on along the minus strand of JADBJO010003865.1, from coordinate 170,895 downwards.
AACTTTGAATGAAAAAACTTGTATGGTTCTCGAAGATACACTGACTTTTACGGAGTGAATTATTGGCAGGAAGATGCAGAGCAGTTGATACAAGCATGGTCATCTGTGAAACAAAGACAGACAAACAAGAGCAACAGCAAAAACTGCTTCAGGACTGTCAACCATCAGAAAGGCTCACCACAATCCGTACAACCATCATGCATGTGTCTTCATGACATTTCTTTTAGCTTTTAGGCATAGACCAAGAGTTGGATAGAAGTTGGGGGGGGGGGAGGGGGTTGCAAAGAACAGCATGAACAGTTTTGCTCAAATTTTGGACATGGGAGATTGATGCTGATAGGACAAACATACATATGGAGATAAAACTGGCCAAAATAATACATATATGGAGATAGAAATGGCAAAAAAAAGTGCCAAGAAAATGAACCCTTTTCATCATCTTTTGAGAAGCTGAGAATCTGCAAAGCACGTTTTCTGGTTTCCTCAATGGCTAAAGATCAGAGGGTGCTAGAAGTCTTTAAAGATCACATCATGACTCTCAGTCTCTTTCTCTCTCTTTTTCTCTCTCACTGTCTGTCTCTGTGTGCAGGCATGTTCCTTGGTATTTGTTGCCGTAGGCACAGTAGTGTGTGTCCAGTTCCTAGTTACCTTAAGTTTGTGTACTATGTGGTGATTGATGATACACATTGGTGTATTAAGTGATAGTTATTCAAGGAGAAAGCGTTTTTTAGGAAGAAATGGCTAAACATGAAAAACTAATAGTAGTCTGAGGTGACTTTTCGTCTTTGGTCAAAATTGCTAAGTATCTTCAGCTTCAGGGGGCGTAGTCTTCTGACCCTTCAGCAGAAAAGTGCGTTCCAGGTAGAAGGTTATGGTAGCATGTAAACATTATAACATAAGCAGAAATTTTACTGAAGGAGAGTCGCTTGAATTTTAGCCAAGGAAAAAAGAGAGAGAGTTTGTTGATGATGATGGTTGTGTCACTGAGAAACTGTGATATGATTTTTGTCATCATTATGTTTAATACTATGCTGATGATGTAATAATGACTTCTGTCTTCTTGTTGCAGTCAAGTTCCTGGAGTTTTTGTGAAGCCATTCTGTGCAGTGTTGCCAGAAATTGCCAAGCCTGACAGGAAGGTGAGAACTACTGCTTGCCATTGTATACAGCATATTAATTCAGTTATCATGTTATCATTGGCCCTTTGCGGTCGGCTGGGCTATAAGCAACATTATCTCATGTTATCATTAATATTGAAAAAAAAAACTTATTAGATTTATGGAACTGAACGTTTCAAAGGAATCGTTCAGGACCTTTTTTCTTGAAAAAAAAAAAAAAATGATCACAAACATTTTACTATCTCACTGAAAAGTGATAAAGAATAATTCTTTGGTATTGATGATGGTTTTATTGGTACTGTGAAAACTGATGTATCTACTACTGATGACATTAAAGTTTCCCTTTGAAATGAGCTAGTAAACTCGAGAGATTACACACAATGCCAGAAGACCAGCCCCCACCAAGGAGACACATGGATATGGATATGTAACACACTTGTCTTTCTGTTCTTTTAAACTGCAGGCACAGTTGTTGATCAGTTTTCTCTGGGTTTATCAATGATGGTGTGATCCACCTAATTGCAATGTTATGTGGAGATACCTGTCTGGTGACAGTCACAGTTACACAGAAATTTTTGTAGAACTTTTTGAGGCAACATTGGCAAAACAAATGATGTTAGTTGTGTATGATGTGAAACCCTTCCAATCTGTGGAAATACCAGGTCTAAAAAAAGATATTCTGAAAGTACATTTCATGGTTGTAAAACAGGCTTTTCTACTCTACCATATTAAAAAAAAGAAAAAGAAAAAAGTTGAGCTCTTAGAAAAAAAAAAATGACACACTTGTAAAACAAAAGGAAAAATGCACACTTAACTATGAGCAACTGAGACTGGTGTGACAGAGCACCAGTATCACATGACCAATTATCTTCTATCTTTGATGAAAACAAAAGAGCATCAAAGTTATGACCTATGCTGTCTACAGTTAATATCTTCAATAGTCTATTTTCTGAACTGTAGATGTTGACAGTATCTTTACCTGCGCTTGCTATGCTGTAGATGTTTGTCACCAGTGCAGTGAAACACTCTATCTGCAGACTGTGTTGTAAGATGCACCAGCACACCTGTCAACTGCTTCCAAATCTGCATGGATTTTCATTGGTTTGTCCATGAGCGACAGTTCGTCTGCTAATGAGGTTGAACCAATGTGGCCATTATGGTGGTTCCTTGTTTACAATAATGAGCTGTTCAAAACATTTTAATGATGTTGGAGGAAATGATGTGACTGCTAACACTATTCTGACCAGTATATTTTGTAGCAGGTGGTGTGGAGTGGTGTGTTGTGCGTGTGTTTACAGTGATAAATCATCATCATCATTTGACCCTTACGCTGGTTGTCGTGACATAAGTAGCGCCACAACATTATGTCCTTTGACTGTTTGTCGTGACACAAGTCACTCTATAGGGTGAGCCTTGCAAGCCTAGTTTCACCGACATGCACAGATACGAAACTATGGCGCGGTGGCAAACTTATTTACATGAATGACTGAATGAACCCCCGGAACATGGACTTTCAGCATTTTAGCTTGGTTTATAGTTAGTAGCAGCTTGTAATGCATAGCATAGCGCGACTCGACTTATCTGGCAAACAACAATGGCAGCACCCAAAGGAGAACATGATAGAACTGGGAACTTGTTTTAAGATGTTTTCGCTCTATTGTTGTGGAAAAAAGCAGGTGAAGAAGTTACGGACATTTTGAATGAACTGGGTGTGTGTGGGTGATAGTTTTGATTTAGATCAAGCACCATGTAATTGTGATTTTGAGATAGACATGGACAATGACTGGATGAGTGCCTAAGGGTGAGGGGAATCTCAACATGCCATTCATTTGGGAAGAAAAACTGGTTGAAGCGCTTCCAGATGATCCTAAACCTTTCAAACATAAACGACGACAGTGTGGGCTAACTATTACATTTGCTGATAGTGACCATTTTGGGGCTTTTTTTGTGTGTTATCAGCACGTGATTTCAATGTGAAAACTGAACTCTACCTCATTGTTCTTACCTGGATTACCTGCATGGAAGACTGGTATAATCAACACACTGACTTTTCCTTGAAAAAGGTTGTAACTTGTTTCTGGATAGTGTGGAACATTATAGACTGGATTATTTGTGAACAAGCTCTTGAGAATGACAACACGATGTGCCACCAGTTTTTCACCTGTTATTTTGACATTCTGGACAGTTAACCACCTAATCAAACACTCTCAAGCACACCAGTTCTGTTTTATATTATTTTTTGTTCAGTTATGAACAATTTTTATTCTGCATCAGTGCCTGTCATGTTCAAATACTAACCGTTGAAAACATACAAACGTAACTGTTCTTTTCACACTTTCCTTCTGAAAATTCACCAGACAACATACTCGATAGCACTTTGTTAAATAACCCGTGCAAGGATTAAGAGCGGCACAGGGAATGATGTGACTGCTGACACTCTGTTGACTGATGTACTAGTAGCAGATGATGTGGCAGTGATGATTCTTACACACAAATGTGCATCTCTGACACATAAAATTCTCATCTGACATACTTGAATTCAGGGTAGCGCATCACAAAAACGTACCAAAATTTACTATGTTGCACTGATTTTCTCTTTACAAATTACAACTCCGAGCAGTGCATCATGCAAAAGTGCTTTTTGTCCTATCCGCCATGATTGAAGGGGTCAGAAATGTAACTTTCGTCGGTGTTTTAGAATACATCTGAATCGAACAGTTTCTGCTTGACAACTCTCCTCTACTGAAAACCAGGAATGAGTCGTCAAAATAGACTACCCAGTCTATGATTGGACCATAAGATCACATGATTCAGCTTAGTATGGAAAGCATGGAAAACTGTATGGAATTCAGCTTTTCAGAATCAAAATCGACACTTCAGCTGTGGCTTGCGGGCAGTAGTCCAACAAATGGAATATAACAGAATTTAGAAAGAGAGGCGTTCGTTACAGCAAAGGACAAAGACAAAGAAAATGGCTGGCAGCCATTTTGATCATGCCACCAAATATGAGAAGATAATTGGTTTCTTGTTCTTCGTTTTCTGTCCTAAATGTTATTTGTTCTTTTCTGAAGAAGATCCAAGAGGTCGAAATGCTTTGTGCTTTGTCCTCTATTTTCTTTGTCTTAGCCTTGGCAGTTGGTGGTAACGAACCCCCTCTCTTTCTAAATTTTGCTTCATTTTCCACCCACAGTCACTTTGTTTTGAATGGAACAAAAGTCAAGCGAACTATCATGACCGGGTCAGATAATTAAGATAGCTCTGTTACAGATGTATAAATGTGTTGGGCACTATGGATAAATGTGTTGGGCACTATGGAAGAGTGCCCAATCTACATGATTTCATCGAAGGTTCCACAAATAATCGACACTTGCCTTTGTCACCAGGCTTCTGATGAGCATTGCATTGCATTAGAATGGTCAGGCTATAAATTATTTAAACACAGATGGAAATGGCTCGCTTGGTGGAAATTCTGTGATGACAATCGAAAAGGACATCCCATAAATCAAGTTTCACTACTAAAATCCTGATAGTGTGGGCACTTGCATTTTGTAGGTACTCGCATTTATTCATGTTTCATGTTAGTTGATAATACTTTACTCACACTGAATCAGGAATCTGAATAAATATTTGGTGCAAATCTGGAATGTTTTATTAACTTTATTGTAAGCACCTGTTTGCTTATCTATGAAAATTTCTGTCTCTTTATGTATATGTGTGTAGGCCATTGAGAGAGCGTGTGTGTGTGTGTGTGTGTGTGTGTGTGTGTGTGTGTGTGTGTGTTTTCACTTTATTTTCAAGCAGTTATAAATGGTGACCCCTTCAATATTTCTGTGACCCCCTGAAAATTTGGGAACGAGTTTTTCGCACCAAGTCTGACCCCTAAGTTTAAGGAAATAATAATCACTGTGTGGCGTGCTTGTGTTGCAGATCCAGTTCAGGGAGAAAGTGCTATGGACGGCTATCACTTTGTTCATCTTCCTCATCTGTTGTCAGGTCAGTGTCTCCACCAGTCCCTCCCTATTGTCCTCTTCACCCCAGTCTCGGGGTCATTTCTCACCAAGCTCTTCTTTCCCAAAGCTGCCCGCACCCCTGCGGTCCCTACACCCAGTGAATATGTTGGTCAGTCAGCTTGTTGAGCATTATCAAGGGAACAGATAAAGGATGGGAAGGATAATACAGGGAATTTGAATGGGGATGACATGGTCAAGATTCTCTCTCTCTCTCTCTCTCTCTCTCTCTCTCTCTCTGTGTCTTGTTTATTTTTCTTGGCTAGAGTTCTAGGGTTCTAGTTTATGCAACCCATTGTAACTTTTTCGCAACATGGCGTGAGAATGATCGCGGAGCTCAACTTACCACACAGCAACGTGGGGCGCAAATGCTCAAGGCAAGTTATCTTTGACTCACTCAGGATACGTTGCGAGAATGATAGCTACGGTCTTCTAAAAATAAATATGAGCGAATTTCATGGAGATTTTTTAACCAGTGGTCTCAGTGTACAAATAGTCCTTCCTACGTCATATCATACCAGTTAGCAGGCTACTAACAGTCGATTTCATTGGTTAATTTGAAGAGAAAGCAACCAGCCCATTGGCATCTTCAAGCACTGAATCAGTGCTCCTTGTTTTTGAAGCATGTCATTTTCAACTCCATCAGACAACAACAGAATAATTATTTTGACTTTTAAAGCATTTATCATCAAGAAGATAAGTGATAGCTCTGTTTCACAGTTTAAAAATAAAAAGTCACAGTCAGATTTAGGCTTTAAGGAATATTAATTAGAAATGGTCAAAATCAGGTGTCCTGAGGGAATTTCAGTGCTGTGACTGCAGTGTGAACTGGGCACATAGAGCATAACGAGGGTCTGTGTTGATAGTGTTAATACTGCCATTAAAGTATCCTGATTTCATCTTCAAGGATGATGTCCTAGCACAAGATGAGTGGGCATGTGCTTTATCCATCATCCACTGGCTCATGGGCTATGCTTCTGTGAGTGGTAGAATGGGATTGGACGTGTGTGCAACTGCAAGGTGATTTTGTTTGTTTTGTTTTTTTTTTGCATGCGTTCATATACAGGACCTTGATGTTGAGTCTCATCTGAAAAGACTAAGAGGGGATGGGAACTTGCACAAATGTTAACTCTGAAGAGGAAATCACCATCAAGGCTGTCTCGAGTAGGATTACCTGGTTGTTCGGAACAAGAGTCTGATGCCTTACCTATTAGGCCATTCAGGCCCCTGGTATCCAAGACTAAGACTACAACGAATGATCGGTTATCTTACGTTGATTGGTAACTGTGATTTGGTAATTGTACGAGTTGTAATGCGCAGCTCAGCCACCCTTTTTAATTATGTGTATGTTGTTGGTACAGCAAGTGTGTGATCTTACTCACTGTCCACTATGTCCCAGATCCCTCTGTTTGGCATTGTGTCATCGGACTCTGCCGACCCATTCTACTGGATCCGTGTCATTCTGGCTTCTAACAGAGGTGAGTAAAGTGATGAACATATACAGCTAATCTGTCTCTGTGGCAACTGGCATGCTGTGGGAGGTGGGGGAGAGGGGGGCTGTTTTCAGAGGTGGAGGAGAGACGGGTACAGGAATGGGAAGAGGAGAGGGGCTGAAAAAGTCACAATCGGTTTCTTTCTGTAGTCTAGCCAAAAATAGAGAGTAAATCTGTGTCAACAGTTGAAGCTCTGTGTGTGTGTGTGTGTGTTTTAGCATATAGAAAGTGTCAAATTTAAAACTGGATGTGTTATTTATGTTCGTTTTGTTAATACAGTGTATGTAAATAAATAAAATTCTAAGCACATTAAAATCAGAAGTTCAGTTAAATCATAGCTTGAAATCAGTGGCATTCCCAGATACACCATTTCCTGAGTAAAGTGACAAACCTATCTAATCAAAGATTGTGATTTAAGAATTGAAAAAAATAACAGTATAACACACAAATGATTTTGGTAACTCTTATTGTTGGAAAACTTAATAGTGGCCTGCAAAGTTAATAATTTAAGAAGAGATTTTGTTGAACTTTCTTAGTATCGTTTGAACATTTACTGTGAACTTTCCAGTGTTTACTGTTGGAACAGTTTTGAGGAACATTCTGACTTTTATCATTGGAATAGTTACTGATGAACTTTTCAACTTTTTGTTGTTGGAACCGTTACTGGTGAAATTTCTGACTCTTTATTGTCAGAATAGGGACAGTGAACTTTCTGACTCTTTATTGTGTCAGAACGGTTATTGGTGAACTTTCCATTACTCTATTATGGGAACAGTAACTGGTGACGTTTCTGACATTTTATCACTGGAACATTTATTGGGGACTTTTTACTGTCAGAGGTATCCGTGGTGAAGTTTGGGACTTGGATAGGGATAGGGGAACGTGAGGGTAGGGCCTAGGTTTGAGATCAGTCTGTTCACTTTGTTTATGGGCATGGGGCTGTGAAGTCATTCTGATGCTTAACATGTTAAAATACTGCATGTGAAATGTGAACAATTATTGCATCATTAAAGGTAAAGCCATTGTATGTGTGAGAGAGAGAGAGAGAGAGAGAGAGAGAGGTGAACAGTCAGTTACTACGTAATTCAAAGGGAACCTTTTTGTCTGTGTATGTATATGTGTGTGTGTGCGCGCATGCTCACCCAAGTGCACATGCATGTGCATGTGTGTGAGGCAGACAGCTAGAAAGAGAAGTGATTTTATCACAAGATGGAACAAATTGCCTGGCCCACTGTGTGCATGTAAATCAGGTATGTGCATGTTGGATATTATGGGCATTACAAGGTTCTTTTTTAAAACACACATTTTACCACACCCACTTTATGAATGTGTGTGTGTGTGTGTGTGTGTCATGATGTATGGACAAAGGGTTTATGAACCTGTGAATTGACTTTATATTTCAACACGTCACTAAACCCAGTATGTGTTTGTCAGGTACTCTGATGGAGTTGGGCATCTCCCCCATCGTCACCTCCTCCCTCCTCATCATGCAGCTGTTGGCTGGCGCCAAGATCATTGAAGTGGGAGACACCCCCAAAGACAGGGCTCTTTTCAACGGGGCTCAGAAATGTAAGATAATGTATCGTTGTCTTGGGCATCATGATAATTGAATTGGGGGACGTAGATACCCAAATGGGAGGTTTTTATCAATGGGGCTTAGAAATGTAATGCATGCTAATAATGTTAATTATGTAGAGCGCCAGGGTCACTGAAGTGGGGAACATATTCCAAGACTGGGTTTCTTTTTTTTTTAAAGGGGTTTCAGAAATGCAAGTCGGATAGACCCTCATGTAGTACACCAAGATGATAGGGAACAAAACCTTCTTGAACAGGGTTCAGAAAATAAATTTAGCAAGCCAAGTTCATTAACTAGGGTTACACATGCCAGTTCAGTGCTGCTGCACACTGCATGTATATTGACGTTGATATAAGATGTTGTCCAAAGACAGGGCTGTTACAGGGGGCCCATTGTTGTGAATGGGACACTAAGGAAGGGTGCTGCAGAGTCACACAGATAGAGGGTTTATAGAGCCCCATCAGTTAAATGTTCATAAAGATAGGGGTTAACAGAGTCCATCAGTGTACAGGGTCAAAAGGATACAGATTAACAGGGCGTTTTGTTGTACAAGGTCATGCAGATAAGGGTTTACAGGGCCCATCAGTGTGCCCAGTCAACTGAAATGAGGAGTTTACAGGGTCCGTCAATTTACAGGGTCACAGAGATAGAGGTCTACAGGACTGCTATTGAACTGAGTCACAAAGATAGTTTATAGGACCAGTCAGTGTATATGGTCAAAATATTTGGAGGTTACGGGGTCTTCAGTTTACAGGGCTAGCCAATGAACAGGGTCACAAAGATAAGGGTTTCAGGGCCCGTCTGTATACAGGGTCACAAAGTTGTTTCCAGGGCCTGTCAGTGTGGAAGACTCCTGGGAAACAGCAGTGTGGGCAGAAGGAGAGGCTTTTGGAGTGGACAGCAGCTGTGGGAAGTGGGGAGAGGGGTGGGAAGGGGCACAGTGTAGGGACATGGACTCTTAAGACCATGTGAGACAACCAGTGTACGATGGGAGAGCATTGTGATGAATGCTGGGATTCCGTGGTTTACACAGTAGTGGAGGATGTAGCTGGTGTTTATGTTGTGTTTGGCATAGGGATTGTAGTGGTGAGAATTAGAATGATGATGATAATGTATGCAGTTTGGGCATGATGTTAATGATGAGAAAGACGATGTGTGCGTTATACAGCATAATGATGACAGTAGGACGGTGAGGATGATGATGATGATGACAAGCAATTTTGGGCTTGATGATGATAATGATGAATGTGCTGGTAATGATAATGATAGTAATGGTGATGGTGAGGGTGGTGATGATGTATGTGTGCAGTATTTGGCATGGTGATGACCGTGGGGCAGGCCATAGTCTATGTCATGACGGGCATGTATGGGGATCCTGCTGACATTGGGCCAGGGGTGTGTCTGCTGATTGTCATCCAGGTAAGGTTGATCATTTCTGTCTGTCCCCATCACTCATTCTTCTTTGTCCCACCACTCCTGTTTTTCTGTCCCGTCGCTCCAGTTTTATCTGTCTCACCACTCTATCTCACCGCTCTTTATGTCTCACCACTCACTGTTCTCTGACCCACCACTGGCTCTTCTCTGTCCCATCGTTCCCTCTTATCTTTCAGATCAGTTCTCTCTCTTCTCTGTCCAGCTACTCCCCTTACTGTGGAACTGCTCCCTCTTACCTGTCCAACTACTCCCTCTCCTCTATCCAGCTTCTCCCACTGATGTCCAACTACTACTATGTCCAGCTTCTCCCACTAATGTCCAACTACTACTCTATCCAGCTTCTCCCACTAATGTCCAGCTGCTCCCTCTTCTTTATCTACTCCCTCTTCTCTTCTTGATTGTACAGCTGCTCCATCATCTCTGGCCAACCACTTTTTCTGTCCTATCACTCCGTGTTTCTTTGACCCACCACTCCCACCTTTCTGTCCCCACTCACTCCCTCTTACATGTCCCACCACTCTTTCTGTCAAGCTACTCCCACTTCTTTGTCCAACTACTCCCTCTTTGTACAACACTTCCCCCACTCGGTCTTCTTTGTCCAGCCACACTCTCTTCTCTGTCCCAATGCTCCCTCTTCTCTTTCCGGTCGCTCCTGTGCACCCCCCACCATCCCCACTCAGTCTTCTGTGTTCAACCACTCCCTCTTATCTGTCCCAACACTCCCTGTTCTCTGTCCCACCTCTACCCCCCATTTCTGCGCCACCACTCTGTCTTCCTTGTACCATCACTATCGTCTCTGTCCCACCTCTCCCTCTTCTCTGTCCCACCTCTCCCTCTTCTCTGTCCCACCTCTCCCTCTTCTCTCTCCCACCTCTCCTCCTTCTCTGTCCCACAACTTCCTCTTCTGTTTCTGTTCCACCACTACCATTTCGAGGGTTGACTGCCAGTCTATATATATATATATATATATATATATATATATAGAGAAATACTGGGTTCTGGCAGTCAGCCCTTGATTTCTGTGTCCTCTCTGTCCTACCTCTCCCTCTTCATACCACCACTTCTGTTTCTGTCTCACCACTCCCATTTCTGTGTCCTCCCAGTTCTCTCTGTTCCACCATTCCCTCTTCTGTTTCTGTCCCACCACTCCCATTTCTGTGTCCTCCCAGTCCTCTCTGTCCCCACCATTCCCTCTTCTGTTTCTGTCCCACCACTCCCATTCTGTGTCCTCCCAGTCCTCTCTCTATCCCACCATTCCCTCTTCTGTTTCTGTCCCATCACTCCCATTTCTGTGTCCTCCCAGTCCTCTCTGTCCCACCATTCCCTCTTCTGTTTCTGTCCCATCACTCCCATTTCTGTGTCCTCCCAGTCCTCTCTGTCCCACCATTCCCTCTTCTGTTTCTGTCCCACTACTCCCATTTCTGTGTCCTCCTAGTCCTCTCTGTCCCACCATTCCCTCTTCTGTTTCTGTCCCACTACCCCATTTCTGTGTCCTCCCAGTCCTCTTTGTCACACTGCTTCGTCTTTTCTGTACCACCACTTGTGTCTCTCTCCCACCACTCCTGTTTTTCTCACCACCACCACTCCTTGTCTATTGCAGGGGTCTTGTTTTTCCATCCCATGACTCCCATTTCTGTACCCCAGGATAATTAGAATGATTTGTATTGTTATGATAAAAGTGAATCTTAAATGAGGCAGGGAACAGAAAAAGGTAAATAAAGAAGAGAAGAAAAGAAAAGAAAGGGCAATTATTGCTCCCCTGAAGAGATAAACACACATCCTTAACTCGGAACAGAATTTTGCTTGTGACACCACACCCCAAGCACTAGTGTTGACACAAAGCAAACAGAATAAAATGAGGAGAAATCACTTGGTGGTTCTGTGAGTTTTGTTTTCTTCTGTGTGCTTTGTGTCAGAATTCGTTGTTAATAAACAACTTTGTTTGGAGTCAGGGGCATGTAATCATCCCAGTGCTGGAGCAAGATTACTCAGCTTGTTTGATAGTTACTGTTGACTGTTCAGTGTCATTAGCGACTTTTTGTAAAAGTTTAGAGTAATGGGCACATGATTCTATTTTGCTCTTAATTCTCTGTTCAAAGCAGGAGTTGTCCTACTTGTTATTCACTTGCATGATCAAGTTTGTTGATAACAAGAGCTTAACTGGCACATTTGTGAGTTCAGATCCTCATTTTCCCTGGCTTTGATTTGTTTTCAAAAAAAAGAAAAAAGGAAGAAAGAAAGAAAAATGCCATCTTACCTTACTGTAGATGCTTAAGTCAAAATTCAAGTGATGAAACGATCCAAAGATGCTCAGAGTCCCCTACAGGGTCTCTGTCCCCTGATACCAGTGGGGAAGGGAAGGTGGGTTGAGAGTGCACGAAAGTGGAACCTGGTATCTGCCTATCCCGTCCATGACTCAGAACCAAAATTTTGTAGAAAATCACTTGTAAAATCAGTATTAAAGAGACTTAGTGGTATTCTCTTGTTACACAGCACTACAAGATGTGTGGTGTGTGTTGCAGCTGTTCGTGGCTGGCATCATAGTGCTGCTGCTGGATGAGTTGCTCCAGAAAGGCTATGGGCTGGGCTCTGGCATCTCTCTCTTCATTGCCACCAACATCTGTGAAACCATCGTGTGGAAGGCTTTCTCCCCTGCTACTGTCAACACAGGCAGAGGTAATTTCCAGGCTTTGAGGCCATATTTTTGCCACAACTCTGCTGTGACCCTTGTGGCTACTTATTTTTCCCCCAGTGAAAAGCATGCTGTATTTTTATATTCATAACACAAAAGAGAAAAAAAAGAAAATGCAAGCAATCCCTCGCCTCTCCCCTTCCCCAAAAGGTTGATAACTGTCTGATATATAATATAATTTGGTTCCTTTGTTTACATTTTTCATGATTTTTTAATGTGTTGTTCACACATCTAGAAACATCAGTGTTGCAGTTTATTTGTATTCTGCTTTCTCTCTTATGCATTGTTTTATTGAAGATACCCTCTATCATTGTCATTTATACCTGACATGAACTGAGAACTAAAAGAAAAACTTTTTAGACTGGAACTAAAGCACTTTGTAAATGAAGACCACTTTCCGTCAGCAGTTATCCTCAAACCGTGCTTCCCCAATAACCTGTATGGGAACAGAAAAAGAGGGTGACGCTAGGCAGACAGCATTGAGAGGAACAGTTATTGAATAGCAGTGTTGGATGGGCAGAGTACGGGAGAAGGGTAGTTAGAAGGCTAACTGGTATTGATAGAAGGGCGGGAAAAAAAAGCAGATCAGAAGTGAACAGGCCAATGTGTTATGAATAGGCACGGAGTTTGAGGGAGCTCTGATTGCACTGTTCCACCTGCTGGCCACACGACAGGACAAAGTACGAGGTCTGAGGGAAGCTTTCTATCGACAGAATCTGCCCAACCTTATGAACCTGCTGGCCACCGTCCTTGTCTTGCCATCGTCATCTACTTCCAGGTATGGTATTCCCTATCTCTCTGTCTATTGATAATAGCTGGCCTTTACTAGCTTGGCAAGTCAGGCCTTAAGTACAGATTTATGTCAGAGATGATCAGACACCATTTTCAACAAGTGTGACACTTGGCATGAAGAAAGTGAAATATGTTTTGAGCATCTGAAGATGTCCATTGAAGAATTCAGGTGTTTGAGAATCACTGGTACAGGTGACTCCAGACATCTCCTTAACCTCTTGTATTCAGATTCTCTGAGGCCAAATTCCCCTAGTTTTCAGATTTTTTTTTGTGAATTTAGCCTTAAAATGGGTATGTTTGGTTCATACTTCACCACAACCAAGAATAAACCTCCAGAGCTACGAAATTCCACATGTATGGTCACAAGGCTTTGTTCTATACTGTGAGCAAGATTGTTGTGTGTCTCGAGGTGAAAGGTCATGTCACCATCACCAAAATGTCACCCAATGTGTCACATGCAATGGTGACAATTCTAATACAGCACACCAACATGCCGTTATCCCATGCACATGCATGTTAGTGTTGTAAAATGAAAGCTGCGGTCTAAGTGAGATGATCTGTCTTCTGTCCGCCTGTTCAGTCCCCACAGGTAATCCACAGAATGTCACACACAACTAGTGTCAATTGTCACTACTGAACAGTTACTGTAGATTCAAGCACAGTTCCTTATTGTTTTTCTATCACTGTTCTAAGCACCTTATACATGTCCATGTGTATTTACACACTGTATAGCTGTACAGTGAGAAAATTGAGTAGAGTGTCACTGCTGCCAAGTGTCATCAAAGCACTGTCACCATAAACTACAGGTAAGCATATACACATGTACACACAACACACAGAGACTAGCAAACTGCCCTACTGTTGAGCCACTTTTTCTGCGCATGGTAGTCATGGAAACAGTCATTCTTATGAAAGCATAAAGGCACCAGGCAGAAAAAAACACATATATGATGTTTCTACGCGTCGTCCCTTAGTTGTCATACGGAATAATCAGTACAGAGACAAGGCCCCGCATTTCGTCAGGTATTGTGTCGAACCATAGGGAGTCAGGTGTGCCCTTAGCAGCTTGTTTTGAGAGTATCTGTTAGTTTCTTCTTCTTACTGCTACTAGTTGTTGAAAAAATATGAGGTAGAAAAAAGAAATAATCTAGTGCGGTGGCAGTGTTCGGCAGAGAGTGCGCAGGGCCTGTCGGCTGTTGGAGTGCAACCATGTTGGCAGGATATGTAGCTGGTCGCCATTGTTTTGCAGATCAGTGAGTAGCACGTGGTTCTCAGGGTCGCTTTCACCATTTTCCTGTCCTTCATTGGTGCCCGATTTCAACATCATTCTCTTCTCCTAACTCTCCATTTTCATACTTCTCTAATTCTTGCATAATTTGATCCCACTCCTCCGCTGAATACTCAGGAATATCATCAAACTCGCTGTTGTTAGCAGACGATGCCATTGTGAAAATCGGTCAGTCTCACGCACAACTGTTCGCTTGCAGTTTCTCCTCTTTCTTAGTGAATGGAAGTGGTGCCAGCATCCAAAAATAGTGCTGCCACATTACTGGACTATAGTGGGAAATCCCCAACAACTTGTAGTGGCTCTCCGAATATTTTCACGGAGTCAGCACACGTGATGGAAAAGTACCGTACACATGCGGCAGGCAGCTCCCGTCTGCGACCATTATGAAATCTAGCGTACTGTCTCAGCGCTCCCGTCTGCGCTTGTTATGAATACAAAAGGGTTAAAGGAAGACAAGACAAAGGGCTATGTCTTGCAGCTGACATTTACACTGATTGGAGAGAGCCACTCCTGGCAGTTACCAAGTGTTGCAAGCTTCTCTGGCGTAGGCATGTAGCTTAGCATGGCTCCCTGTTCAAAGATCTATACTGCAGGGAACAGTAGGCCGGAAGACCTTGATAACACAAATAAAGGACAATTCTGGTGGCTACACACCACAAGCATCACAGGACAGAGATCTTACAGTCAGAACTGGAAAGTGCCTGACTGTTTTGACATTGCATATAATATCATGTGCAGTCTGCTCCTGTTTGTCTAATCAAACATCAGCAGGTCATGAAGTGTGGGTTGTGTGGTTAATAAACATCAGCAGGTCCTGAAATGTGGAGGGTGTAGTCAGTAAACATCAGCAGGTCATGAAGTGTGTGTGGGGGAGGGGTGTAGTCAATAAACATTAACAGGTCATGAAGTGTGTGTGGGGGAGGGGTGTAGTCAATAAACAAGGGCAAGACATGAAGTGTGTGTGGGGGAGGGGTGTGTAGTAGTCAATAAACATTAACAGGTCATGGAATGTGTGTGGGGTAGGGGTGTAGTCAATAAACATTAACAGGTCATGGAATGTGTGTGGGGGGGGGGTAGTCATTCAAAACATTAACAGGTCATGGAATGTGTGTGGGGGAGGGGTGTAGTCAGTAAACAT
This sequence comes from Conus betulinus, assembly GCA_016801955.1. NCBI lineage: Eukaryota > Metazoa > Mollusca > Gastropoda > Neogastropoda > Conidae > Conus > Conus betulinus. Next base: position 155,357 of record JADBJO010003865.1, on the reverse strand, counting down.
TAACTGGTCATGAAGTGTGTGGGGGGGGGGAAGGGTGTAGTCAGTAAACATTAACAGGTCATGAAATGTGTGTGGGGTAGGGGTGTAGTCAGTAAACAAGGGCAAGACATGAAGTGTGTGTGGGGGAGGGGTGTAGGCAATAAACATTAACTGGTCATGAAGTGTGTGGGGGGGGGAGGGGTGTAGTCAGTAAACATTAACAGGTCATGAAAATGTGTGTGGGGGAGGGGTGTAGTCATTAAACAAGGGCAAGACATGAAGTGTGTGTGGGGGAGGGGTGTAGCAATAAACATTAACAGGTCATGAAATGTGTGTGGGGGAGGGGGTGTGTAGGCATTAAACATTAACAGGTCATGAAGTGTGTGGGGGGGGAGGGGGTGTAGTCAATAAACATTAACAGGTCATAAAATGTGTGGGGGGGAGGGGTGTAGTCAATAAACAAGGGCAAGACATGAAGTGTGTGTGGGGGAGGGGTGTAGGCAATAAACATTAACAGGTCAATGGCAGCAGGTGATGAAGTGTGGTGTATGCTGACAGGGATTCCGTGTGGACCTGCCCATCAAGTCAGCCAGGTACCGAGGCCAGCAGACCTCCTATCCTATCAAGCTCTTCTACACCTCCAACATCCCCATCATCCTGCAGAGTGCCCTTGTCTCCAACCTCTATATCATCTCGCAGGTAATACAACGCACCTTTACTTCGTGTTACAGATAACACGTCATAACTTCCCATCCATGTGGTATACTGCACCTATATACATCACATAAACTGACAATCCACTAAATGAGCATGTCTCAGATTTCACAACATATTCACACACACGTGCACGCACACACTCTCACTCACAACACAAACACACATACACACTTTTTTTTTTATAGGCTATACACACAGTGTCTATAAAGTGAAATGTACAGTCAGACTAAACGCATGGTGCTCGCTGTTGTGTTAATAAGTAGTTAAAATTGCATTAGAGTTGGAGGAGCTGACTCAAAAATTTGTATGATACCTTTGCTTTTTGTACCCTCATGTTCAGCTACCAAGGACTCATTTCCCATGGTGTGTGAAAAAGTCTGAAGCTCTGATGTAGCTGATGTATTAGATGGAGCATGTGTTTCTTTTTAAATCTTTTACTGTTTCTAAAGTATTCTTCTGGATGCTGCTTCTAGACGTAGGTTGTATTGATTCAAAAAAGTATTTTTAAATTCAGACTTGTTAGATTTGAAAATGAGATGTAATAAGAAGGAAAGGTCATTGGGGAAAAAAAGTACACAGTTTATTATTTCAAAAATTGAACTTTATTTCAAGATTGAAGTTTATGTAATATTGTATAACAAAAAGGAAGTATGACATGTGATTTTGAGATGCTGGTTTTAGAAATGTCAATGATTGTTGTCATTTATCTGTGTTTTTGAGGTTTTCTTGGGACTAGAGAGAAATGAAAGTGGTCCATCTCAACCAGATGTGTGTGTGTGTGTGTGTGTGCAGATGCTGGCCACCAAGTTCAGTGGTAACTTCTTTGTCAACTTGATTGGTGTGTGGGGCGGTAAGTTTGTACCTGTGTTTGTTTATGTAAGTCTGTACCTGTCTTTATCTGCTCATATGCAAGTCTTTACTTGTCTGTGTCTGTTTATATAGGTATTTTACCTGTCTGTCTGTTCATCTGTACATGTCTGTTTATGTAAATGTTTACTTGTTTGTATCTGTCAGTGCTAGTCTCTACCAGTCTTTTTTTTTTTAGTTTGTATGTGTGTTTGTATGAGAGTCTGTGTCTGTCTTTGTCTGATTATGAAAGTCTGTACCTGCCTGTCTTGTTTTTTGTAAGTCTGTACCTGTCTGTTTATGTAAGCGTGCACCTGTCTGTGTTTATGTATGTCTATACCTGTCTGCGTCTGTTCATGTATGACTGTTTCAGTTCTTGACCAAAGGGGAATTTCTCTCTCTCTTTCTGCATACGCAGGCTGATACTCCTGCGGACACTACCTGTATAGACAGGCAGTGGAGTTTTGTGTGTATGACCGTTTTTTATCCCGCCATTAAGGCAGCCATATCCATCTTCGGGGGGAAGGGGGGATTGATAACGCTTGGTTATTTTTCTCCATTTTGTGAGTGGCTTCAACCCTTGACCTTGGGGAAACCAGTTACCGTCAGTTATTTTCCTCCATGTTGTGATTGTTACCAGCCCTTGACCTCACAGGAACAGACAACCCTCAGTTATTTTTGTGACTGGCTTCAACCCTGGACAGGAAATTCACAACTCTGTATTTTCCTCCATTTTGTGACTGGCACCAACATGTGTCCTAGAACTGAAATATAACTCTTGGTTGTTTTCCTACAATTTGTGACTAGCTTTGACCTTTGAACTTACGAGAACGGAGTACCCTAAGTTATTTTCCTCCATTTTGTGACTGGTTCTAATGCTTGACCTCAGGGAACTGATAACTTTCAGTTATTTTCCTCCATTTTGTGAGTGGCGCCAACAATTGACCATTAGGGAACTTACAACCCTTGGTTATTTGCCACCATTTTGTAACTGGCTTTAACACTTTACCTCAGGGGAACTGATAACCCTTGGTTATTCACCTCCATTTTGTGACAGAAAAACTGACAACACTAGTTCTTGTTATCCTCTTTGTGACTGACACTAATCCATCACCATTTGTGAACTGACAACAGTCATTTCTTTTCACTCTGTTTATTGCTGTCACTAATCCTCTATATGATTCGATTGATGCAGTCTGACCCTCTACTTGACTCAGTTTTTTAAATTCTCAGCTGTCTTCTTCCCCTTGCTCACCCTATCCTGCCATGTTGATCATTGTGCCTGGTTTGTCCTCTGTTTTTATGTCGGTTGGATGTGTAGGGGTTAGGAGAGTGGTAGTAACACAGGCCAATTATAGGTCTTGCCTGGTCATACCCAATAATTGCCTTTTACTGTTACTACATGTCCTCTTCAGATACCCTGAGCCTTATTATATAGACTTATTTGTGTGTGTGAGCGTATGTGCCTGCCTGTGTGTATGTGTGCACATATTTGTGTGTGTAAGTGTGCGTATGCGAGTGTGTATGTGTATGTATGTGTGTGTGTGTGTACAGGGTGGAGGAAGTGGAAGTTCTGCGCATCGTACCCTGCCCCCTCCAGATACTGTGGGCCTTATTGTGAACTCTGTGTGTGTGTGTGTGCGCAGGATGTAGGAGGTGGGGGCCCTGCCCGCTCCTACCCTATAGGAGGGCTCTGTTACTACCTGTCCCCTCCAGAAACCCTGGGCCACATTGTGGAGGATCCCATCCATGCGGTGCTCTACATTGTATTCATGCTGGGCTCCTGTGCCTTCTTCTCCAAGACCTGGATTGATGTGTCCGGCTCCAGTGCCAAGGATGTGAGTCTGACCAACTTATGGGTAGTCATGAATGACTATTGGGTTGTCAGGATTGTGTATGTGGTTGGTGGGTGGAAGTGTATCTGTAGCTGTGTCAGTGGGCAGGTAGGGAAGGGGTTAAGAAAATGGAATTGTGTGTGTGTGTGTGTGTGTGTGTGTGTGTGCATGCGTGTGTGTGCACGCGTGCAGTGATATGTGTTACTTTTGAGCCACCAGGGACCCTGTGAATCCAGCAGACCTCTAATAGGGAGGACTGGACCCCAAGTCCTGGTGGACCCAGGTAGGGAAGGGGGGATCTGGTGGACCCCTGGGTGAGGAGGGGCGGACCTTGTGGCTTAGGGGCTGGTAGAGACTGACCGCAGGGCTAGGGTCCACTGAAGGTGAAACCCCACCTTGGTATGAGCGACCCAGGACAGTGACCTTTGGCAGAACCCCTGTTGAAAGGATTTTGAGCTGTGGGGATCTGCCAAAGGTAGAATCCCAGTGGGGCAGACTGTCCAAGGGACTTTGGTTTGCGGAAGGCAGTCCTATAACCATCCCAAAGAGGAGTGTGGTCTGCTGAAGGTGGATCGCATGTCCCGATCTTTTGTTTATGCAGACTGCTGGGGCACAGCCCGTGAGTCAGATGCAGGCAGGCAGATGGACAGAGAGATAGACAGACAAACATACACACAGACCGCAAGCGCACACACATATGCAATATCAACAACGAGCCTTGTGATTGCACCATCATGAAGACATCCCCATATTCAGTGTTTGGATGTGAGATGGTAAAAAACAGTGTGTAGATGGTGTGTAGGTGACCCTATGTCATGGTGTCTGTGTCTTGATGTCAGGTGGTAAAACTGTGTGTGTAGATGATGTGTTGGTGACACTGTGTCATGGTGTCTGTGTGTGGATGTTGGGTGGTAAACTGTGTGTAGATGATGTGTTGGTGACACTGTCATGGTGTCTGTGTGTGTGGATGTTGGGTGGTAAACTGTGTGTAGATGATGTGTTGGTGACACTGTGTCATGGTGTCCGTGTGTGGATGTTGGGTGGTAAACTGTGTGTGTAGATGATGTGTTGGTGACACTGTGTCATGGTGTCTGTGTGTGGATGTTGGGTGGTAAACTGTGTGTAGATGATGTGTTGGTGACACTGTGTCATGGTGTCTGTGTGTGGATGTTGGGTGGTAAACTGTGTGTAGATGATGTGTTGGTGACACTGTATCATTGTGTCTGTGTGTGGATGTTGGGTGGTAAACTGTGTGTAGATGATGTGTTGGTGACACTGTGTCATGGTGTCTGTGTGTGGATGTTGGTGGTAAACTGTGTGTAGATGATGTGTTGGTGACACTGTGTCATGGTGTCTGTGTGTGGATGTTGGGTGGTAAACTGTGTGTAGATGATGTGTGTGGTGACACTGTATCATGGTGTCTGTGTGTGGATGTTGGGTGGTAAACTGTGTGTAGATGGTGTGTAGGTGACACTGTATCATGGTGTCTGTGTGTGGATGTTGGATGGTGGTAAAACTGTGTGTGTAGATGGTGTGAAGGTGATCCAATGTTATGGTGTCTGTGTGTGGATGGATATCAGGTGGCCAAGCAGCTGAAGGAACAGCAGATGGTGATGAGAGAGTCATCGGGAGAAGTCCATGATCAAGGAGCTGAACCGTTACATCCCTACTGCTGCTGCCTTTGGTGGCCTCTGCATCGGGGCTCTCTCCGTCCTGGCCGATTTCCTAGGTAGGTGCTGCCCTCTTTCCAACTTCACTGCTGGGGGTGTGCGGGTTCAGTCACAGTCGCTGCCAGATCCTTGGCTAAATCTATGGTCGCATGGGTGATTTTCAGAAAAAGTGAAGTAGTACAGCCTCTATCCACATCTGCCCCCTGTCCCCCTAACCTCCACATGCACACCTCCTACCCATCCACCCACCCCTCCATGCCAATGCCCTGTCAAGAGTGGTGAGGCCATACATTGTGGCAGGTTAAAAAAAAAGACATTTTGAATGTTACATGGACTGATACATCAGCAGTCTTGGTTTCTGTTATTGAACTATGAATGAATTGTTACCATACCAAAGCAAACACTGTTTTTAAAAAAGTCCAGAAAATACAGATGATAAATAATGTTGGGAATGTTTATAATAGGCCTGAACAAAGTCAACAGTCTTCATGTTGTATTTCTGCTGCAGCCCCTCTCACACACGTGCACACGCACACTCACACACACACACACGCACACGCACACGCACACACAGAGAACACGCGCCCACATGAGTGTACACGCACATACATATGCCAAACCACATCACATGAAGATGTTCATGTGTGAGCTTCATTTGCATTTATTGTTCGCTCAAACTGCAAATGTCAGAAACCGCTGTTTTTGTGCTGTCCCAAATTTTTTTTAATTTTAGGAATCGTTCATTCATGTAATTGTAATTATAAGTATTATTATAAATATGATGTGATAGTCCATGTTCATCTTCCTTTTCATATTTTAATAGAAAAAGAAATTGTGGTCATGAATACAGGTATACTCTGTAATAATTTGTGTTGAGCAGGCTGCTTCTGTTGTCGCTGTTTGTGATGCTGCTGATATCCATCTTTCTCTATTACATTGTGTGTATTTGTGCAGGAGCGATTGGCAGTGGGACAGGCATCTTGCTGGCGGTGACCATCATCTACCAGTACTTCGAGTACTTTGTCAAAGAGCAGAGTGAAATGGGCGGCATGAGCACTCTTCTCTTCTAACTGGCCTCACTGGAGTCTGCATTCCCACCTCTTCCCTGTCCAGCTGCCCACCATCTTCCTCTCTCCTTCATCCACCTGTTTTATTTCTGTCTCCACTGGGCCTCTTCCTTGCCCCCACTTCCACCTTCCCTCCCTTATGTGTTAGCGTGAGAATTGACAATGGCTTGGCCTTCATGTGTAATTTTCTCTCAGTTTTCCGGTCTGTCTGTGTTGCTGTCTGTGGTGTTTCTACCTGTACCGTTGTCCTGTTTTCTTCTGCAGTGATTTGTCAGTGGTGGTGGTGTGAATGATGCTGCTGTTGTATGGCTGGCTGGCTGTTGTCTGGCCCTCTACGTCATTGTTGGGTCTCCTCTGTGAATGGTGGTGCTGTCGTGTGGTTGGCTGACCATGGTCTGGTCCTCTAAGTCATTGTTGGGTCTTCTCCACTATGAAGGGTGTAACTATTGTATGGCTGGCTGATTGCGGTCTGGCCCTCCATGTCAGTGTTGGGTTTTTTCTGCCATGAAATGCAGCTCTTACCCACCCTGTACCTGTAGTGAGAAACTGTTGGAGTGTGTGCTGGACACACCTGTGCAGGTACACAGGGATTGAGTGACAGGGTAGGGAGTTGAGGTGGGGGGGGGGGGGGGGGAGCTAAGGAGTGGAAGGGAAAGATGGTTGCCTGTTGCCAGTCCTGGATCCTGTGGGTGCCAGGAAGGGGACATGGAGACATGCTGGGAAAGGGAGGGACGTCTTCTGGAATCCAAGGTGTTGAGGGAGCACACCCTCCCTCCTGACAGCCTATTGGACGGTGGTGAGTTGTCCTCTCTGGTGGTGGGTAGGGGGAGTGATCTCGCCTTGACCCCCACTCTGTTGGCTATTCTGTTTCTCAGTGTTCGGCGCGGGATTGTCTTGTACTGATAGTTCTATGATTGTATCAAGGTGGAGGTCACAAGTGATTTATGCAGTATAGAATGTGTCAGGGATTGGAAAGATCAGACATTGTGTGGCATGCAGTGGGTCAGGTGTGACATATGACATTGGTTAGTGAGCAGTGGATGTGGAAGGAATGAGTGGCTGCAGCATGTTTTATAGACCTTTATGCCACACAGATGCAATGAGCGAGGTCTGTAGTGACAACACATTCGATGGCCTGGTTTGATCCGTTCTGTCGAAGCGCAGTCTAATATGATGTGTGTATACCTCTTTATGGTGACAGTTCTACCTGTTGTCTACCAGAAGGATTTTAGTGTGGCGAACACAACCAAGGTAAAATGCATGGTGGGCTTCAAAAACATCTAGTTCTCAAACGTCTGACAGTTTTGTGTCATTACCTGTACTTCCACACCAACGCTACAATTGCAAGGACATGTGAAAATTATCCAGATTATCTACCTTGCAAACTGTTGTGGTCTGGTTTTGCCTTCCACAACTAAATGAAGTCATCCAGCTTGGAGTTATTCAAAGAGGGCAGCTTTCATGTTTGTAAATGGCTGACAGACATGACTGGATGAAGGAAAAGCATCACCAAATTTCTGTGTGATGGATGAGAAAGAAAAAAAAAACCAAAGGAAGCTTTGTGAGTACAGAGAAAAATGAACATTAATCATGCAGGTTATCAACATTTTTTTTTTTTTTTTTTTTTTTGCAGGCAAATGAATTTAAGTAAATATGAGTAAAACTAATATCAGTGGCTTGAATATTGTTTAGGGATCTTAATGACACACGTTATGTTTGTTTCCGCTTGAAAGATTCCGTTTATGACAGTGTTAGCCCTTTTGTTGTGTGTGCTGATGGGTTTGTCTGTCTGTATATGTCACTCACTGTATGAGTGGCAACAGCAGTTGGTTTTATTGGCACACAGGTTGGTCAGTAGACGTTATGCATACATGTGGTGTTTTGTCCCAGGAAAATCTTCAGTTAAGTTTGGATGGGGCATTCACTCGTGACCTGTGCAGATGGCAGTCAGCCATATCTGTGTGGTATGAAAGCTAGATTGCAAAAGATGAGCAATTGATTACCAGTGCTAGGAGTGTCTGTACATATGTGTGGAGTGGTTATGTCTGTTGGGAGAGTGCCACAGTGACTGTGTGGGTGGATGGGATCTGTTTCTAACACAATATTGAAACTTTTGAGAATGGTACAGCTTGAAGGTCTGTAGACAACATTGTGAATAAATGGTGGTGGTGGCCACCATTTTTTGGCCAACTGGACCGTGGTGTTGATAACTATACAGAGTTCGGATGATGAGTGTGTGGGAGTGGAGTGTGTAGCTATTAAATCCATGTAGTGTAGGTATGATGAAATGAGCGGGGTGTGGTGTTAAGCCATGCATCATGTAAATGATGAGTGTGCAGCTATTAAAACATTGTAGTGTAGGTATGATGAGAAATGTGCGGGGAGTGGTGTTAAGCCATGCAGTGTATGAATGACGAGGACTGGGGGAGTGGTGTTGCAGCCATGCAGTGTATGAATGATGTCTGGGGGAGGTGTTTACAGCCATGCAGTGTATGAATGACGAGGACTGGGGGGATTGGTGTTACAGCCATGCAGTGTATGAATGAGGAGGACTGGGGGGAGTGATGTTACAGCCATGCAGTGTGTGTGTGTGAATGACGAGGACTGGGGGGAGGTGTGTTACAGCCATGCAGTGTATGAATGATGAGGACTGGGGGGGAGAGTGGTGTTACAGCCATGCAGTGTATGAATGATGATGACTGGGGGAGTGGTGTTACAGCCATGCAGTGTATGAATGATGTCTGGGGGAGTGGTGTTACAGCCATGCAGTGTATGAATGATGAGGACTGGGGGGGAGAGTGGTGTTACAGCCATGCAGTGTATGAATGATGATGACTGGGGGAGTGGTGTTACAGCCATGCAGTGTATGAATGACGAGGAGTGGTGTGGAGGGAGTGGTGTTACAGCCATGCAGTGTATGAATGACGAAGACTGGGGGAGTGGTGTTACAGCCATGCAGTGTATGAATGACAAGGACTGGGGGAGTGATGTTACATCCATGCAGTGTATGAATGATGTCTGGGGGAGTGGTGTTACAGCCATGCAGTGTATGAATGACGAGGACTGGAGGGAGTGGTGTTACAGCCATGCAGTGTATGAATGACAAGGACTGAGGAAGTGGTGTTACAGCCATGCAGTGTATGAATGATGTCTGGGGGAGTGGTGTTACAGCCATGCAGTGTATGAATGATGAGGATGGGGGAGTGGTGTTGCAGCCATGCAGCGTGTGAATGATGAGGATGGGGGAGTGGTGTTATAGCCATGTAGTGTATGAATGATGAGGACTGGGAGGGGGGGGGGTTTACAGCCATGCAGTGTATGAATGAAGTCTGGGGGAGTGTGTGTTACAGCCATACAGTGTATGAATGACGAGGATGGGGGAGTGGTGTTAACAGCCATGCAGCGTGTGAATGAAGAGGATGGGGGAGTGGTGTTACAGCCATGCAGTGTATGAATGACGAGGACTGGGGAGAGGTGTGTTACAGCCATGCAGTCTGTGAATGATGAGGATTGGGGGAGTGGTGTTACAGCCATGCAGTCTATGAATGACGAGCACTGGAGGGAGTGTTGTTACAGCCATGCAGTGTACGAATGACAAGCACTGGAGGGAGTGGTGTTACAGCCATGCAGTGTATGAATGATGTCTGGGGGAGTGGTGTTACAGCCATGCAGTGTATGAATCATTGAATGAGGAGGACTGGAGGGAGTGGTGTTACAGCTATGCAGTGTATGAATCATTGAATGAGGATGACTGGGGGAGTGGTGTTACAGCCATGCAGTGTATGAATGACGAGGACTGGGGGGAGTGGTGTTAAGCAGCCATGCAGTGTATGAATGATGAGGACTGGAGGGAGTGGTGTTACAGCCATGCAGTGTATGAATGAGGACTGGAGGGAGTGGTGTTACAGCCATGCAGCTTGTGAATGATGAGGACTGGAGGGAGTGGTGTTACAGCCATGCAGTGTATGAATGGAGGACTGGAGGGAGTGGTGTTACAGCCATGCAGTGTATGAATGACAAGCCAGGACTGGAGGGAGTGGTGTTACAGCCATGCAGTGTATGAATGACGAGGACTGAGGGAGTGGTGTTACAGCCATGCAGTGTATGAATGACGAGGACTGAGGGAGTGGTGTTACAACTCACAGCCATGCAGTGTGTGAGGAAGGACTGGAGGGAGTGGTATTACAGCCATGCAGTGTATGAATGAGGACTGGGGGAGTGGTATTACAGCCATGCAGTGTATGAATGAGGACTGGGGGAGTGGTATTACAGCCATGCAGTGTATGAATGAGGAGGATTGGGGGGAGTGGTGTTACAGCCATACAATGTATGAATGACGAGGAGTGGGGAAAAGTGGTGTTACGGCCATGTAGCGCGTATGAGTGACGAGGACTGGGGGAGTGGTGTTACAGCCATGCAGTGTATGAATGATGAGGACTGGAGGGATTGGTGTTACAGCCATGCAGTGTATGAGTGACGAGGACTGGAGGGATTGGTGTTACAGCCATGCAGTGTATGAATGACGAGGACTGGGGGAGTGGTGTTACAGCCATGCAGTGTATGAATGACGAGGACTGGGGGAGTGGTGTTACAGCCATGCAGTGTATGAACGATGAGGACTGGGGGAGTGGTGTTACAGCCATGCAGTGTATGAATGATGTCTGGGGGAGTGGTGTTACAGCCATGCAGTGTATGAATGACGAGGACTGGGGGAGTGGTGTGTTACAGCCATGCAGTGTATGAATGATGAGGACTGGGGGAGTGGTGTTACAGCCATGCAGTGTATGAATGATGTCTGGGGGAGTGGTGTTACAGCCATGCAGTGTATGAATGACGAGGACTGGGGGAGTGGTGTTACAGCCATGCAGTGTATGAATGATGAGGACTGGAGGGATTGGTGTTACAGCCATGCAGTGTATGAATGATGATGACTGGAGGGAGTGGTCTTACAGCCATGCAATGTATGAATGAGAGGATTGGAGGGAGTGGTGTTACAGCCATGCAGTGTATGAATGACGAGGACTGGAGGGAGTGGTGTTACAGCCATGCAGTGTATGAGTGACGAGGACTGGAGGGAGTGGTGTTACAGCCATAAAGTGTAGGAATGATAAGGACTTAGGGGAGTTACATCAAAAGTCATGCAGTGAAGGAATGATGAGGCTGCTTGGCTGATATTATCACTGATCGTTATTGTCTTGTTTCACTGCTCGGATCATTTGAGGTCATTCTTACTGATCAGTAGATGTCCTGCTTCACCTCACTGATCACTGGATGTTCACTTCACTTATCGTTGGTTGTCTTTTATACACCTCTCTGATCACTGCATGCCCTGTTTCACCTCACTGATCATTGGATGTCTCGTTTCATCTCACTGGTTATTGGATGGCCGGTTCCATTGCGTTGATTATCCAATATCCCATTTCATCAAATTGACCGTTGGATGTTCTGTTTCACCAGCTTATTATGGGTGTCCCTTTTTACCACTTCATTGGATGTCCTGTTTAACCTCACTTGCCACTGAATGTTTCACTTCACTAATCATTGATGTTCTGTTTCACCTCGCTGATCATTGGATGCCCTGTTTCACATCATTGATGACCTCGCTGTTCTGTTGAACCTACGGGATCTTTCAGTGTCCTGTCTCACTTCTCTGATGTGACCTTTGAATTGCCTTGAATATTCACAGAACTGCCGTATTCATTGTTCAGAGAACAGAATGCACCTGTTCAAGCAAAAGACTACCAGAAAGGGAAATCCAGGCCTAGGCATGGCATGGAATGTTGCATACAAATCTGGTAATGCATGTTTTTTTGCGGTGCCTGCATGTCAGTTGTTTATGACTGACCCTTTGGATACTCGCCTGGTTTCTAAAGATCATCGGGATTCAATCTGTAAGACAGTACCAATTCTCCACTTCGTATCGCCCACTGTCGCTGGGATTTGAAAGAAGTGAAAAATACACCTGTATGCTTTCAAAGCCATTGTTTTGATTCATTGATGCTTAGGCATCCAAATTGTTCCCTTTAACTTATCATTTACAGTCTCAGTCGGCTCAGGAGCTGAAAAATATTTGTAAAAACTTTTGGGGACTGAATTCAAACCTTAAAGGGAATTGCATCCACTTTTTGCTTTAATAGCTGCCTTCAAACACTGTGCCTCGACACCCAAAGCTACCTGGTGTTGGAATGAAATGTTGGGTCACACTGGATAGGCTAATGGAAAGTTCACTCACAATGGCTGGGATGCTTGTTTATACATCACAGGTGGTAAATTTTAGAAGAAAATTGGAAGATTCTTCGACTTAGAATATGTGGCCCTAACCCTAACCTAACCCGAGCTGTATAAAAACCATGTATGAAAAAGAAAGAAAAAAAGAAAACAACATTGAAACCTTTGATAAACTGTTCTGGCATTGGAGGCAACAGAGTGGTACTTCTACTCCTTTCTCCATCTACATTGGAAAAAAAACAAATCCATTTAATGGGAGATGATTGAAACACACTGTCCAGTTTTGTCTTTCAGAGTAGTCTTCTGTTTTAAACCACCATTAAAGGAAAGAGGTCCATGAACCAGCAGAGTGGTGGATCAGTAGTTAAGACAGGTGACTGACTCGCTGATCCACTGGATATCCAGTTTTTGACTCACAGAAATGGCTTTTCCTTCAATCCATAAAGGAAAGGAGGTCCATGTAATGGGAGAGATCTGTGGATCAGTGGATGAAACACAAGTGACTTGCTGATCTACTGGATGTCCAGTTTCCTGTCTCCTAAACCTTCCCTGGGCTACATTGGTCATTGATTTGTGTGTGGCAAACACTCCAGCAGCACACTGGCAGACTAGGAAACCTGTGTTCACACATGTGACAAATATTCCGCTGGAAACTTTCAGTGGATTTCCATGTGCAGATTTGCCGGTAGACAATTTTCCGAGGAGGGGGGGGGGGGGGGATTTGTAAACAGAACAATACCTATTAAATACTTTTTCTTCTATTAACACAAAGAAACAAGGCCTCTAACACTAACAGTTTAAGCATTTGATGAGCGTTTGATTGCAAAAATTAATTCCCCAGTAACCAGTTTTTCCCTTGCTTTTTTTCACTTTTCTTCAGTTCATCCAATGGTATTTTCAGTTCATTTCATTGTTATTTCCCCAATTCATCCCATAGTTAACCTTTTCCCCCCATTCAATCTTAGGGTTTGATCCCATAGTAACCAGAATTTCCAATTCCCCTCATAGTATTCAAATGCATTTCACTGACATCAGTTTTTCAAATTCATCTAACTCTTGCTAGTTTTTCTAATTTATTCCATAGTTTCCTTTTTTTCTTCTCCTTTCTTTTCAGTTCTTTCCATGGTTACCAATATTTCTATTTCAACCCCTGTCATTCCCCTTTTGTACTCCCAGTTCTTTTTTTGTTTCCTTTTTCTAGTTGATACATGGTTGCCAGTTTATTTTTCCTATTTCTTTCATGGTGACCACATTTTCTAATTGATCCCTGAAGTAACAGCTTTTGTGACTCTCATGGTCACATTTTTTATTTTTAGTTTTATTTCTGTTTGTGTTGTTGTTGTTTGTTCATTTTTTCTTAAATTCATGATTATAAGTTTTTTTTTGTTTTTTTTTTTTGTTTTGTTTTTTAACTTTTCAAAGTTCCCCCCTAATCCATCCCATGGTAACAAGTTTCACCACCACCCTCATCCTCAATGCCTTCCATAGGTCACATTTTTTTTTCTTTTCTTTCTAAGTGTCTTGTTTATCTCACACTTACAAGTATAGTTACAAGGTTGTTGCTTTTTTCCTTTCCCTTTGTATTTTGTTCAAACCATAGTAACAAGTATTATATCATAGTTTTTGTGCTTGTATGTATGTGGGTTTTCCCCCTCCATTCTTATCGTTACAAGTTTTGTTCCCCCCCCCCCCCCCCCCCCCCTCCTTTTTAAAAAAATTTATCCCATGATTACAAGATTTTTTCCGATTTAATTTATCCCATGATTACAAGGTTGGTTGGTTCGATTTTTAATTCATCCCTGGTTACTTTTTTTCTTCTTTTTTAATCCCCCGTCTAATTTCCCCTTCTTATTCATTCCAGGGTTCCAGTTTTTCCAATTCATCCCATAGTTACCAGTATTTATGATTAGCTCATAGCTAGTTCTTACCATTTTTTTTTTTAAATTTATCCCATGGTTACCTTTTTTTTCCCCCCCCCCATTGCTAGTTTTTTTCCGATTCATCGCACGGTTACCAGTTTTCCACTTTCTGAGGGATGGGATAGGGGCTGGTGACATTGCATACAATGCCACAAGAGAGGGAGAGCCATGTCATTCATTGCCCATTTGAGAGGAGGAGCACATGGTCATCAGTAGATGTGCCCATTGGATGTTTTGGGGTATTTCCAGTTGCAGATCCACATGCAACACATTATCATTTGTGCCCTTGGACCTCGTCTGTCAGAATGGAAACGGTCTCTATTCCACTCGGCTTCGTGAATGGGATTGCCACCCAGAAAGCCTAGGAACGTCAGTGAAATGGGCAGACTAGAAGTGAACAAGTTGAAAGGGGTAACCAGTTTGATTTATTGGTTTTTGTTGTTTTTTTGGGGTGGGGGTAGGGGGGGGGGGGGGGGAGCCCTCACCCCAAAACAAAAGGAAACGGATAATGCTCTGCTCAAGGGAGTGAAATGCATCAAGAGCCGAGAGGCTCCAGCACACAGCGTTTAGTGTTGGCTACATGGTTTAGCCAGACAGAACCACCACTGATCAGGATTTGCAGCAATTCCACATGGGCAGTCACCATGGATGTTTGAAAAAATAACTTTTTGGGCTGAATTGAGTACTGCAGATCCATTCAGACGAGTTTCAGCCACCTTACAGTTTTTCAGCTGCTGAGAGAAAGTTGCTCAAGTTTTCTGAGCAACAGTACAGGTACTTGTATCTCTCAGCCTTGTTGACACCAGAATGTATAATGAAAAGGAGCAAAGTACAGCCCTGTCATTTAGTCACGACCAAAGTGAAAATCTATAGCAGCATCTTTATCGTTCTCATCAATCATCAAGAATAGTTAATTTCTGTGACTTCTCAGGTTCTGAGTTTGGATTTCCTGCAGTGTTCCATGCCTACAGAATGGTGATTTCATGGATGGACCCTCCAGAATGGGATGCTTTCTCATGCTGGTTCGGTAATGAAACGATTGTTTCCTTGGGATGGAGGCATAGAAGGTTTTGTCGATGACTGCAGAAATAGCTTAGCAGCGTTGCAGAGTCTGCTGTAGGTAGGTTGCCTTAAACAACCTCATGGATGAAACTTAAAAAAATGGAGCAAAATTAAATGACACAAGAAACTACCAAACCAGAGACATGCAAAGGATCAAGAGGAAACGGGGATTATAGTATAGGACTCCTCTTAATCACCCCACCTTTTGAACTACCTCCCTTTGAAAAAGTAAAGGAGAGGGGGGCGGGGGAACAGTAATACAATTGGGGTTCAAGTTTTATTCAAAGCCCCGGATCCTATTGGTTTCGTTTACTTTGCAGTAGAGCTTCTGCATGTTGTCAGTGCTTGGGTTTCTGCATATAAAGTGTTTGGTCTTTTGGATTAGACATGCTAACAGTCTTGGACATGACTCCTGTCCCTATTTCTGATAAAAACCGATATTCATGATAGAAGACGAAAACAAAAACTGCATTTTAAAATCCAGATTTTAAAACATGAATACCTGTACCGAAATCTTCTGTAAATGTGTTAAAAATGTGAATGAAATTGTCAACAAGCGTGACCTGTGCGCTGTTAGCGCTGCCTGCAGTTGTGACAGGAATCCCAGGTGGCTGTGTAGGGGGGAGTTGTGTGGGGTCAGTGCCATCAGAGGGCACAGATGAGATGGGAACAACCAACCAACCAACTACCATGAAAATCCTGACTCCCCCCAGTCTGTTCCATAACTTGCCGCAGTTGTCTTTTTTTCAGTGGCGTCCGATGGTTTGGTAGGCATAGTGCGTAACTCCCCAATTCCATGACCCATTCACACGCAAAGTTCCGGTTTTTTTCCCCTTATTTCCAATACCCATTCATTAAAAAATCTCTATTGTGTTTCCATGACCCATTCCACAGGCAACACTCTGGTATAATAGTATTCTATGGCTATTCCACAGGTAACTAACTTTCATGTAATAAACTCCATGACTCATTCCACAGTTAATTCTTCCTGCCCTGCCCTAATCTTGTTGACCCTCAGGTAATAACTGTCCTAGTCTTTTCATGACAGATTCGACAGGTAACCCTGTTTTAATTCCACAGCCCTTTTCACTGGTAACCTGCTCTGCCCTGAGCTCTGACACTCTTATTATAGGGAACTCCCTCTGACACAATAGCCATGATCCATTCCACAGAGAACTGTCCCGGTCTTCATCCCATGGTCGGTTCCACAGGCTAGTCCTCCTTCATAGCACACTTCACAGGTATGCCCACTGTTGTTTTTCTATATCCCATTTCAAAGGTACACTACCTGTAACAATTCTGTGACCCATTCTGCATGCAATTCTCCCATGACTTTTCACCCAGTTGGTAAGTCAGCCTGCTCTGATCTCTATGATCCATTCCACAAAGTAATTCTCCCTTTAATAATTCTGTGACCTATTCCACAGATAATTCGCCCAGTAATGTTATCCCATGACCCGTACTTCCTGCCCTTATAATTATTTCCACCTTTTATTCCATGATCCATTCCACCGGGCTGTTCTTTTTATTCTGTCCTCCCAAGCTGTTTGATCCTTTGTTCTGTTTCATATTGATTTGTATCCCACACCTGTTCCCTCTGTTCCGTTTCATCCTGATCTGCTCTGTTTCATTGTGATCCAATCCATTTCATACTGTCCTGTTCTACTTCGTCCTGATCTGTTCCCCTGTTCTGTTTCAGTGTACTAGTTTCTCTGTCCAGCTCACAGCTGCCAACCTATACACTTGCAGTTGTTTGGTACATTGAGAACTGAAAACGACACTTCAGATTTCGGGGGGAGGTTGGTTGGTTTCTTCAAAAGAGCATGCATGCGAGTATGAGAGCATTTCGTAGGCTGGTTGACTTTCCTCATTCTGACAATGTTAAAGTTTCAATTGCGCAGTCACCAGTGTTGAACGAGTTTGGGGAAAAATTTCAGGAGGAGAATTGGTTGGTAGGCTGGCAGCTGTGTACTTCCCTCCCCCATCCAACCTGACATGGGCCAACAGACCAAGATGAAATGGAACAGAGATACATCAGAAAAAAAAAAAAATAGGATCTCCTGACTCCCTCTCCTCTTGATCCCAGTAGACAGGTTGTCCAAGCAGATCAGGATGAAACGGTCTTCTAGCTCTGTCTTCTTGATCCCAGTAGATCGTTTCATCCTGATCTGCTTGGACAACCAATCTTGTGGTGGGTTTCCGAGCAGATCAGAATGAAACAGTCTTCTGGCTCTGTTGTCGATTCCAGTAGATCGTTTTTCATCCTGATCTGCTTGGACACCCGGTCTTCTTGCTTGGTCTCCTTGATCCCAGAAGACTGGGTCTTGCAGATCAGGATGAAAGAAGAGGAAGATGGTCTGGCTCTCCTTTTGGTCGTATTAGCTTTGTTGTCCAAGGTCGTTTTTTTTTTCAGTCTCTGTCCCAAACAGAGGCTCCATGTTTTGGTGGTGTGATCCTATGTCCACTAGCTTTCATGCATCGCTGAGCAGCAAGGACTATTTAGCCAGCGAATTTTATTAAATCGGCAATATCTAACAGATGTGGAACGTCTTTGAAAATGCACAAACAAGCAAAACCATCGTTTCACAAATTTATTACCAGCTTTTAACAGTTCTTCCCCAAGTAAACGTCCAATTTTCCTCCAAAATAAAAAAGTGTCGGAATAGCCTATCTCAAAGTTTGAGATTTCAACAGTCCTCCCCCAAGTAAATGGCAATTTATCATCCTGGGAACATGGCCTATTTTTTTCTATTTTGTCTAAAGCAGGATTACCTCTTCACCGTGGATCTGTAAAGGAACCATGTCCCTTAAGGCAAGTCTCACTAATCCCTCTTCAACGCATTGAACATGCACAACTTTTCAGGCAAGTCTCGTGCAGCCAAGGTGATGGCCTGCAGGAACCAAGGGGAGCATCATGTGTCCAGCAATTCTTCACTTTGGACCAATTATTCCTATTCACACAGTTGCAGCCAAGATCAAGCTTATATCCTCGCTTTCAGAGCCTTGGTCTTCACTTAACTAAAAGCATTACAATACAAAATGATCCGTCATTTCAACTTCTACACGTTTGCATGATGTGACCACAAAAGCAAGGGAAGCCTAACAGCATGTGGCAAAACTATCTTGGAACAAGCAGCCTTACAAGTGGGGAGTTGCACACGCAGGTCTGTGACACAGAAGTCCTTGAAACAAGAACAGCTGCAGTCTGTTGGGCAGAGCACCAGCCACACACAGCACCAGCCCGAGAGGCACTACTGGTGTGCCACACAGCACCAGCCCGAGGGGCACTACTGGTGTACCACACAGCACCAGCCCGAGGGGCACTACTGGTGTACCACACAGCACCAGCCTGTTAGGCAGAGGAGCCTGGCAGTACCGGTGTGCCACACAGCACCAGCCTGTTGGGCGATACTGGTGTGCCACACAGCACCAGCCTGTTCGGCAGAGGAGCCTGGCAGTACTGGTGTGCTACACAGCACCAGCCTGTTGGGTAGAACTGGTGTGCTACACAGCACCAGCCTGTAGGGCGGTACCGGTGTGTAACACAGCACCAGCCTGTCGGGCGGGCGGTACCGGTGTGTAACACAGCACCAGCCTGTTCGGCAGAGGAGCCTGGCAGTACCAGTGTGCTACACAGCACCAGCCTGTTGGGCGGTACCGGTGTGCTACACAGCACCAGCCTGTCGGGCGGTACCGGTGTGCCACACAGCACCAGCCTGTTGGGCAAAGGACCCATTCCCCTGGAGGAGAGGCAACAGGAATTAGTGGAATGTTGCCCAAGGTGGAACACTGGGGGCATAACTGCAGAGCAACAGGTTAACAACTTGACACCATCAGAAACCTCCATGCACACTTCAACTAAATCCTATAGAAATCACACAGAAAAAGATGAAGGCAAGTCCTATCACATATACACTGTCCTATCACTGTGGTATAAGACAGCTCTCCTGTTTTTGGAGTACCTTTTCTGACAGTCTCCCATTGTCAAACTTAGCTAGCCTCCACAATGATGGCTGTTAACAGTGGTGGCATAGGTGCAACTTACCAATAGTTGAATCCCAACGCACATTTCCTTGCAGTTGATGCCAAGGCTTCACTTTACACAATCCGACCTCTAATATGACACGTACCATTGACTTCAATCAAGTAAACTTCAATTATTCTATGAATTGGTGTATGCTGAACGTCAAATACAATGTGGCAGCATTCACTACTTTTCATGCCCCAACACTGCCAAGCAAATGTTCCATCCTGACTGATATACCATATAGTTGAGTCATCATTCTCAATTTTGGCCAACACAGCTAGTCGAACACTGTCCAATGTATCATTTACAAAACGTCAAGAACGATGATATCAAAAGTAGTGTAAACAATAATGTAGTGCAGGCTGTTTTCCCTCTCGATCTACTTGCTGACTGGATTTCCTGTTTCACGTATATTAGTAGTATATTGACCAGATGGACCTCCTTACATTTATCATCCTTTGGAAATTCCAGCTTACAGATACCTTGTCACTTAACACACACACACACACACACACACACACACACACCACCACCACACCCCCTTGATCAGATCACACGAGTCACACACAACCCCAGCTAATAAGCACACACATCAGTGATGAAGATGATGGCGATGACCAAGATATCGATGCAGATTCCAGGGTTGTGCTTGTCAGGCCTTTGGCTGTTGTTACTTCAGGAACTTGTCTTCCTGTTCTTGCAGGATCTTGGCTGAGGCTTTGGCATCAAAGAACAACTTGTCTATCTCCTCTACCTCCTCCTTCCCCACATTGTCCTTGCCATTGATACGAGCCAAAATACTGCCTGGAGTCAACAGCTGAACGGAGTACCTGCAACACATACCCCTTCATCAAAACACAACAACGCCATACACTCCTCCATCACAGTACCATCTGGAGTGCCTGCAACACACCCCTTCATCAAACAAGAGCACCATATACACTTCATCACAGTACTATCTGGGGTGCCTGTAACACACACCCCTTCATCAAACAAGAGCACCATACACTCTTCATCACAGTACTATCTGGAGTGTCCGCAACTCACACCCCTTTATCAAATCACAGCACCATACACTCTTCATCACAGTACTATCTGGAGTGTCCGCAACACACCCCTTTATCAAATCACAGCACCATACACTCTTCATCACAGTACTATCTGGAGTGCCTGCAACACCACTTCATCAAACCACAGCCCCATATACCCCATCACAGTACTATCTGGAGTGTCTGCAACACACCCCCCTTCATCACACTACTACTGCCTGTAATTAGCTGCTGAACAGAGTATGTGCAACATCCCCTATCCCACCACTTCTTTTCATCATGGTCTGTCTTTCTGCTCATGCAGGCCAATACTCACACAGACATTCCCTGTACAGAAAGGCAAGGATTAATCCCATCTATTAAGAATGGAGTAGAGTTTTGTGTGTATGACCATGTTTATCCTGCCATTACAGCAGCCATATTCCAAACTTTGGGGAAAGTGCAAGCTATGTGTAACATGTCATCCATACCTACGGCCAAACTGGCCTTCTCTTCCGAAAGTTGGTGATGGGATTTTACGTGCGTGCATGATGTTACGTGCGCATTCACACATGGAACCTCGGTTTATAGTCTCATTCAAAGGACTGTACAGGGAGACAGAACCAATGTCAACTCTTGAGGGAAAAAAATCCCCCAGTACCGAAATGGCCCAGTGGAGATTCGAACCCGCAACCCATGGACCACCAAGATTACAAGTCTGGTGCTCTATTCCGGCCCCCCTTCATCATGGTCAACATCACAAAGTTTATACATAGCAAATCCATCAAGCATTGAATAGATGCAAGGGCTTCACTGAAGGTGACCAACTGGAAACGAAGCTTGAAGAAGCGACGTTAAGCTCACAGGTTATACTGCATACTATGGGCTGGTCTTGGCTACTGGGGTCATGTGAGAGGTCATACTGTACATCACTGATTGGTCTTCGTTGCTGAGGACAGTGAGAGGCCATACAGCATTCCGTTGACTAGGTTTGGTTGCTGAGATTATGTGAGGGGCCATACTACATACCAATGGTCTTGACTACTGGAGATATTGAGGGGCCATACTGAGTATTATTGACTGGTCTCGACTACTGGGGACATTTGTGGTGCCATGCTATATGTCGCTGACTAATCTTAACTACAATCTGCAGGGCTACTGGGGTCACATGAGGGGCTATGCTGTATATCACTGGTCTTGGCCACTGGGGGAATGAGGGGCCATACTGCATGCATGTTAAGTGGTTATGGCTACTGGGGGAACATGAGGGGCTATGCTGTATATCACTGGTCTTGGCCACTGGGGGAATGAGGGGCCATACTGCATGCATGTAAGTGGTTATGGCTACTGGGGGAACATGAGGGGCTATGCTATATATCACTGGTCTTGGCCACTGGAGGAATGAGGGGCCATACTGCATGCATGTAAGAGGTCTTGGCTACTGGGTCACATGAGGGGCTATGCTGTATATCACTGGTCTTGGCTACTGGGGTCACATGAGGGGCTATGCTGTATATCACTGGTCTTGGCTACTGGGGTCACATGAGGGGCTATGCTATGTATCACTGGTCTTGCTACTGGGGGAACATGAGGGGCTATGCTATGTATCACTGGTCTTGGCTACTGGGGGAACATGAGGGGCTATGCTATGTATCACTGGTCTTGGCTACTGGGGGAACAGAGGGGTTATGCTATATATCACTGGTCTTGGCTACTGGGGGAACAGAGGCGCTATGCTATATATCACTGGTCTTGGCTACTGGGGGAACATGAGGGGCCATACTGTATATCAATGATTGGTCTTGGCAACTGGGGAAAGTATGGATGACATAAAACAAAAATTTTCTGAAGTGATCTGGGAGAAAAAAAAAAATAATCGGTAAGCTGTTATGAGAAATCATCTGCTACAATACAGCCACGTGTCCATAAAAGTGCCTCAGTAAGGTCTGAATGGGATGACAAGTTGCTAACCACCACCCATATGATAACAACACAAGATCTGAATGGGATGGAAAACTGCTGCAAACTTAGTTTCAAAGCAAGGTGACTGAAGGCGGAAATTGAAGCACATTTTAAAACGGAAAATTGTTAGTTCGGCTAGACAATAATAGTTCATCTCAGACCACCACTGCACTGCAACAACACACACACACACAAACACACACAGACGCAAAAAAAAAAACCCTGCTGTTCTACTATCCTCTAACTCCTCTCCTTTCTCCCCTTTTTTCAGCCACTATTAATTCAACTATTACAGTATATCATCACAAAAAGGGGCAATACTCCTCCTCTTACTATTCAAATATTTTCTTCATCATCATTATCATTCCTAATATCGCTATTGTTATCATTATCATCATTATTGTCATTATTTACTCGCCCTCTTCCCCACCCCTTTGTTTTCATTCAACACCCATTTTGTGCCGAATATGTGCTTGCTCATTCTTCATTCTCACTGTCCTAAATGGTTTTTATTTTGCCTGAAGAAGACCTAAGAGACTGAAATGCATCATGTTTTGTCCTGTAATCTGTTTGTCTGAACTGTCTAGCGAAACTAACAACTTTCCTTAAAATCTACTGCAAGCTACAAGGTCTGCATCAGAAGTAACACTACTGCACACATGCTAATTACAAAAGGTCTAAATGGGATGGGAAACGACTGCACACATGCTAATTACACAAGGTCTGAATGGGATGGGAAACTACTAACAAAGGCTAATTACACAAGGTCTGAACAGGAAGGAAAACTACTGCAATGCTAATTACGCAAGGTCTGAATGGGATGGGACACTACTGCACACATGCTAATTACACAAGGCCTGAATGGGATGGGGAAACAACTGCACACATGCTAATTACGCAAGGTCTGAATGGAATGGGAAACTACTGCACACATGCTAATTACACAAGGTCTGAATGGGATGGGAAACTACTAAACACAGGCTAATTACACAAGGTCTGAACAGGAAGGAAAACTACTGCAATGCTAATTATGCAAGATCTGAATGGGATGGGACACTACTGCACACATGCTAATTACACAAGGTCTGAACAGGAAGGAAAACGACTGCAATGCTAATTACACAAGGTCTGAATGGGATGGGACACACTACTGCACACATGCTAATTACACATGTCAAGGTCTGAACAGGAAGGAAAACGACTGCAATGCTAATTACACAAGGTCTGAATGGGATGAACACTACTGCACACACGCTAATTACACAAGGTCTGAATGGAATTGGAAACTACTGTAAACAGGCTAATTACACAAGGTCTGAATGGGATGGGACACTACTGCTGCAATGCTAATTACGCAAGGTCTGAACAGGAAGGAAACTACTGCAATGTTAATTACACAAGGTCTGAATGGGATGAACAATACTGTACACATTCTGATTACACAAGGTCTGAACAGGAAGGAAAAATACTGCAATGTTAATTATACAAGGTCTGAATGGGATGGGAAACTACTGCACATGTGCTGATTACACAAGAACTGAGCAGGAAGGAAAACTACTGCACACAGGCTAATTACACAAGGTCTGAATGGGATGGGAAACTACAGCACACACATGCTTATAACAGAAAATCTGAGCAGGATGGAAAACAACTGCACAAGTGCTAATTATACATTGTCTGAATTGGATGGAAAACTGCTGCACACAGGCTATCATACAAGGTCTGAATGAGATGGAAAACTACTGCACATCTGCTAACAACGCAAGGTCTGAATAGGATGGAAAACTACAGCACACAGGCTAATCATACAAGGTCTGAATGGGATGGAAACTGCTGCACATCTGCTGATAACATAGGGGCCGAACGGGATGGAAAACTACTGCATATATGCTCAAGGTTGACAACTGCTTACATGCTTACACCACGAGGTCTGAACAGAATGGAAAACTACAGCACACCTGCTGCTAGCAACTGCCTGCGTACTAATAACAAGGTCTGAACAGAATGGAGAACTACAGCACACCTGCTAGCAACTGCCCGCATTCTGATAGTACAAAGTCTGAATGGGATGGAAAACTTTTGCACACAAGCTATTTAATAACGCTAGACATATGGTGGAAAATACTGTACACCTGCTGATAACTGCCCACATGCTGACTGCAAAAGATCTGAATGAAATGGAAAACTACTACACATGCCAAACAAGCACAGTCAATGCCACTGGCACTGCAATCTACAGGCGTCTGCCTGTAGCATCATCTGCAGCCTGATGATGATGAAAGGGCAAACACAAGCTTGTAAATTTGTCCACATACCGTGTCCACTACACAGACCAGGTTTTTAGCCTCCTTACCAAATGTATTGTACCAAATCACCGATTCCCACCCCACCCCCACCCAACCAGTTTACAAACTACAGGAGATCTGCTTTCCAAACGCGCTTGTTTTTAAAATCTTTTGATTTACTAAAATGTTGACAACTTTCTGCTTCCTTCTCACTATTAACAAAGAACAACTCTTACATGTTTTTTTCAGTGACTTGAATTTGCTTAAAATTATCAACATACTTGAGAGTAACAAAGGACAGGTGAGGACAGGTCAAGTCATCAACTACCTACTTGACAGTAACAATGGACAGGTCAAGTCATCAACCTACCTGAGGGTAGTGCGGACACCGATTTCTCCCAGTTGTTGCAAGGATTCCTCATCCACCTGGATATTCTCCGTTTGTGACCGGATTTGCAGGATCTGTTATACACACACACACTGGCAATAACTGTTGATAACTAGTCACTTTACAATGAAAAACTTCCAGTATTTTTCTACCATGAATTATACTAAATTCTTGTTCTATTTGACGTGTGTATCATAGTTATAGGACTGATGCTGTTATAGACTTTATCAATCTCTTTGCTAAACAATATACCTTTAAGTGCAAAATGAACAATATACTTCCACATATTTTTTGCTTCATAAATGAACTGAAGTACAGGTAAAAAAAAATCGAAGAACAATATGAAAGTCTGCAAGTAAAGAATCAAAAACACATAAAAATTGGACCTTTTATATGTCTATTTTTTACTCAGATGTTCAGAATCCTAATCACACCTGAATAAGATTATTTGTATATGACTGTTTGTTTATTACGCGCGTTCTTTGTTTTGGTACAGACACAGAACTATCTGCTCTAGTAGTATATTTTGACATAAAAAGAAAAGGCGATGCAGGCCTAACGCAGTGCTTGTCATGGTGTGGTGCAAAGATATAGCCTATACTATAACTTTTTTTTTTTTTAACCATAGCTCTACAAGTATATGTAGACTTTTTAATTTTAAAGTGTGTGTGTGTGTGTGTGTGTGTGTGTGTGTGCTCTTTCCAAAAATGTGGCACGAACCATGCGTGTTGAGATTACTCCTTGTTTTTCTTTTAAATTTCTTTCTTTCTTTTTTTCCCCTCCCTTTTTCTTTACGTCATAGTAAAGATTGAAATCATTGTCAGTTGCTGTTGAGAAAAATTGAAAATAAAAAAAGAACTTAAACCATGATTATCAAAAAAAGAAAATGATGATCATGATCATGATGATGACGGTGATGATGATGATGAAGAAACAAGATTTTTTCTCATTAAAACAAAACACAAAAAGCCTATCAGAAAAAAAACAACTACTCACTTTATGTTTCCTAAACATGTCACCCTATAAAATACATATGATAATAGGTAAAACTCTGAAATAACTTGGAAAATATCATGACTCAGTATGAAGCACTGGCTAACGGAACTGTTGATTCACATGACTCAACATGAAGCACCAATTTACACCAATGTCAATCCACATGACACTGACCCAACCTGAAGGACAACCCCTTCCCCTAGCTATATCACCATCATCCATGTGACAACTGACCAGACCTGTGTCCATCCATCAACTGACCTGTGTCATCTCCTCAGGGGAGTAGGGCAATGTGCGAACAATCATGACTCGATCCAGCAAATCCATTGGCATCCCATGTGGAGCAACAATATCTTCTGTCCCTCTGTTTAACACAGGGAACACACTGACACAAATGCATCATCTTCTGTCCCTGTGCTTAACACAGGGAAACACACTGACACAAATACATCATCCTCTCTCCCCCTCTCTTTAACACAGGGAAACACATCAACAACACAAATGCATCATCTTCTGTCCCTCTGTTTAAAACACATCAACACAAATGCATCATCTTCTGTCCTCTGTTTTAACACAGGGAAACATATCAACACATCTGTTTAATACAGGAAACATATCAACACAAATGCATCATCTTCTGTCCCTCTGTTTAACACAGGGAAACATATCAACACAAATGCATCATCTTCTGTCCCTCCATTTAACACAGGATATCAACACAAATGCATCATCTTCTGTCCCTATATTTAACACACAGGGAAACATAACACAAATATATCATCTTCTGTCCCTCTGTTTAACATGCAGAAGCACATCAACACAAGTACATCATCTTCAGTCCCTCTGTTTAGAGAGACACATCAACACAAGTACATCATCTTCAGTCCCTCTGTTTAGAGAGACACATCAACACAAGTACATCATCTTCAGTCCCTCTGTTTAGAGAGAGACATCAACACAAATACATCATCTTCAGTCCCTCTATTCAGGGAGACGCATCAACACAAATACATCATCTTCAGTCCCTCTATTCAGGGAGACACATCAACACAAATACATCATCTTCACTCCCTCTGTTTAGAGACACATCAACACAAATACATCATCTTCAGTCCCTCTGTTTAGAGACACATCAACACAAATGCATCATCTTCAATCCCTATTTTTAAAACTGAGAAACATCACAAATACATCATCTTCTGTTCCTCTATTTAAAAAAGAGAAATGCATCAACACAAACACACATCCTCTGCCCTCTTTTAACACAGAGAAACAAAGTTTTGTTCAACCCAAATACATCTTTATCTATCCAACACAAATAAATACATGCCTTCTGTTTGATCCAAATACTGTACTTTCCACGCTATAATTAGTATAGTATAAGCCAATACTTTTTCCCCCTAGACTTTTGTCCTGTGGCTACTACACTGGCAGCTGCCTGTTCATGGATTTTTAAGTTCCATTCTTAACTTGCCTACGCCATACAGCTAACTTCTAATTTGCTCTTGACAGCTGAATTTTGTTGGTCACTGAATATACTGATCTTTCCTATTTGCTTGACAGTTCTTGACAGTCATACCTCAGAATACACAGGCTTTGTTAAAACTCTGCCATTACGTTATCCATTCTAACAGCTATTTTCTTGAAGCTGACTGATCGGTTGTGGCCTATGTGTTATTTTTTTTTCTGATTAAAAGAAAAAAACTGGTGAGTGCCCTTACATAACAATGCAATTGATAGCCTGGAAATTACAGTGCATCATCCTCTGTCCAAGCCAATGACATTATCTGCTGTCTAAGCTGAATACATTATCTTATATCAAACCAAAATGCACCACTTTTGGTCCAACACAAACATCTTTCCAGCCAAAGTACATTTTCTCTCACGCACAACTTACATCATCTTCTGTCCGACACATTTACATCATCTGCCTATACACACGTACATCATCTTCTGTCCAACACATTTACATCATCTGCCTATACACGTACATCATCTTCTGTCCAACACATTTACATCATCTGCCTATACACGTACATCATCTTCTGTCCAACACATTTACATCATCTGCCTATACACGTACATCATCTTCTGTCCAACACATTTACATTATCTGCCTATACACGTACATCATCTTCTGTCCAACACATTTACATTATCTGCCTATACAGGTACATCATCTTCTGTCCAACACATTTACATTATCTGCCTATAGTATACACGTACATCATTTTCTGTCCAACTCATCTCCTGTCCAACACACATGCTTCTCTCCTGCATACATATATCATCTTCTATCCTTCACATGGAAATACATCACCATCTGTCCAATATATATATATTTCATGTTCTGTCCAACACAGAGAAATACATCACCTTCTGTCCAACATATGTATAATTATCATCTTTTATCCAACTCAGAAAAACACATCACCTGTCCACTACATACACTGTCTTCTGTCCAGAGAAATACATCACTTTCTGTCCAACATACATACATCAATTTCTGTCCAACTCAGAAAAATACATCACCTTCTGTCTGACATGTATACATCATTTTCTGTCCAACAGATAAATACATCACTTTCTGTCCACCATGCATAATCATTTTCTATCCACACAGAGAAATACATCACTTTCAGTAGGTATTCCAATGCAGGCCCCTTGCCTGGCGAACAGCGCTGCGGGAGCGAAATTTTCCTTGTTTTCAACTTGTGCAAACCACAAAACGGTCGATTTAGACAATAAAAATAAAACCAATCAATTTACCAGTACTTTTTCTTTCGTTTTGGATAGGTTTCATCATTTAAAAGAACATAATAAGTTAATTATCAACCTTGTAAAGAAGTACTTGTCCGCGGTCGGGGGAGGCATGCCGTCGCGACTTTCAGAACACAAGTTCTTACACCCACCTTCTTCCATCGACGAGGGGAGCGCGGCGTGCTCAAATAGCTCAATGAAACTGATACAGAGTTGTAGAGGAGACTTCAAGCTTCATTTTCATATGCAGTAAGGGTATAGAAAAAATTTAGTTAGTTCCTCAAAATTATGTTTTAAAACTTCAAATTACGATAAAAATCCGTAATTATGAACCGAATCTGTTAAAAAATATATCAAAATAAAGCTCATATTACGCACTTTCCAATAATTGGGGTCAAGCAAATACGAAACTGTGCGCTGCGCTCCCCCGAGCGGTTTTCCGGATGGTACTATTCGAAGACCTGTAAGCATGTCAACAATGGCGGACGAGTCAAACGTATCTGTGTCATCGCTTACAAATCCAACACTATTTTCACCGAATTTCAACAATCGGCGCTAGAAACAACACGAAAAGGTAAGTCGATATATTTACTAAATTCTGTAAGTTATATTTTGTGTACTTAGAGCGCGATTGTATTAAAAATCTTTTTTAAAAACATGTGACCTGAGAGAGCCTTATATTTGAATCGACACTTCAACTTCACGATCGACTGTATTTATCTTCAGCTTCATGGAAGGATGTTTAACATTGTAATCAAGTAATTGAAACATCAATTTGAAAAACCTGTGTCATGAAAATATGATTTACATTGTAGTTCTTCAGTATTTCTTATGAAAAGGTCACGTGACTTGGACCAAGTTAGGGTCCTGAACAGAACGTGTCGTCTGCTATGGCCGCGATGATCGCAGCCGCGACGGAGTCACTGAATGCATTGCTTTTACAAACTGTAGATTCTCTTGCGCGCGTGCATGCATGTGTACACACACACACACACACACACAACACACACACAGAGAGGTTCATCTCACACTATAAACATCACAAGAATACAAAGACCTTGAAAAAAAAAAAAAAAAAAGTTTGCTGCTGATTTCAGTTTGTTTATTGAAATAAATTTGCAGTTATTTCTTTAAATGTAGTAAGAATTGCCCAAGCACACATGGTAATCTGACCCACAAAAATAAACTTTCATCTTACCATTTTTCTTTTTTTTTTCATAATATGTGTATGTGTGTGTGCATGTTGTCTACAGTCTTCAGTGTTATAAATGAAGAACTTTCTGGCTGCTAATGTAATTTTGCCCTTCTCATTCTTACGTTCCTGACATATTTTCTGCTGTTGTTTATATTTAGTAATCTTACCCATTAAAATTGCAACACAATTCATAATTGTACTTGCCTCCTTCTTGTTAGTAAACACAATGGTTACACATGTGTGTATGCATGTGTGTGTGTGTGTGTGTGTACTGTGCACATGTGCATGCATGCATGCATGGTGTGCTGTATGTGGTGTGCGTGTGCATACTGTGTGTGTGTACTGTATGTGGTGTGTGCATGTGTACTGTGTGTGTGTGTGTGTGTGTGTGTGTGTGTGTGTGTGTGTGTGTGGTATGCTGTGTGTGTGTACTATGCGCGTGTGTGTGTATGCGTGTGTGTGTGTGTGTTTTGCAGAGGACGACCAGTACAAAGAACTGAAGCGCTGATTCTTGGTGTTTGGTAAAGGAAGAAGACTCAACCCCCCCCACATATCCAGCTGCACAAATAGACTGTTACTGCAGCTTGACAGACTTTGAATTGAAAATGGGAAGTCTGTGACTTTTGATACTGTGGCAGAATGGTTTCTTTGGCTTTTCCCCCCGACACCAGCTTCCTAATTAACAGGTTGAAAGGGGTGATCCAGCGCTGTACACTCAAGGCTGAGAAGCTGCCAGCTAAAGAACTTTCAGCAATGCTAAATGAAGATGTTGATTTGGATAACATTGATGATGTTCTGTCTTCAGCTGGCTTCAGTTGGGAAACTCTGAAAAAGCCTGAGCTTTTGAAGATTCCACGTGACACCAAAGTGACAAATGCTGTTGTTGTCGCTTTAGAAACTTTGAGGAACAAAGAGGGGTGGAGTTCAAGCTTTGTTGTTGACTGGCTGCAAAGACTGAACAAGACAGCAATGGCACATACTGACAGAAAGACAGTCACAAAAATCGTATCTGAATACGAAACTATCTGTCAGAAAAAAATAAAAAAGACACAGAGAAGTTCAAAG
Organism: Conus betulinus; assembly: GCA_016801955.1. Taxonomy (NCBI): domain Eukaryota; kingdom Metazoa; phylum Mollusca; class Gastropoda; order Neogastropoda; family Conidae; genus Conus; species Conus betulinus. The sequence continues at coordinate 124,328 of JADBJO010003865.1, read as the reverse complement.
AAACTAAATGTTATTATATATACTTTTAAAGACTGTGCACCATATCATTGTGACTGAAAACTGTTAAAAATATATTTTTGATGGCCAAAAAGCTGTTAAATGTATACTTTCTCTTTTTCATGAGACCACATTTTACTGTTGCATAATTAAAATTATGTATGAAAGATCTTGCAAAATGTGTTATATGTGTTTTATAAGCTTTTAAAAATCATTTTGGTATAAAAACAACATTGTACAACATACAGATACAAATTACTGAACATGTAAAGACAAGTGTAATTTACGCAAAAAGTGACCCTTTTGCGCAAATTGCATGTTTAACCAACATCAGCATTACATTGTTGACTATTTATTCAGAGAAGACAGGAGGAAAAAATTGGGCATTATCTATAAGTGCATGAGAGTAGCCAGGAACAATCTGGGCTCATTTGAGATCATAGAAATGGATTTATGGTACCTCAAAGTTGGGGTCCGAAGCAAACTGCCACTTTCGCAAAATTTTCTAAGTCCAAAACTTCTTTAAAAAATCATAACTTCGTCAAATATTATCAGATGAACATAAATTTTATATCAATGTGTTCAGAAAATTGAGCTCTTTTAAATGAAACTACTTTTAAGCAACTCTAGGCTGTTTCAAAAATCACCTTGGAATACCTACTTTCAGCATACATCATTTTCTGTCCAACACGGAGAAATACATTATCTTCTGTCCAACATGCATTCATCATCTTTCCAACATATACATCCTCTATCCACCATAATCAACTGTCCAACACAAACAGATCATCATCTTCTGTCCAACACAGTAAAATATATAATCTTCTGTCTAACACAGAGAAATATGGGGAGTGTGCTCTAACTCCTTGTTTAACTAACATGCACATGGGTGAAACTGGAAAAAAATTGAAAAACTGAAAGGTCAGGGTCCAGGGGCAGCGCCCCTGGTGGGGGACCCAGGGGGGCAAAGCCTCCCCGGCTGAAATTGATTTTTTAATTCAGACAGTTTTCGTGGCCTCTGTGAAAGGAAATTTGGAACTGAGGCCTAGTTAGAAACACATCTTTATTGCTTATATGTGAACAAAAATCATCATTTTGAATTTTAACAAAAAAAAAAAAAAAAAAAAAAAAAAAAAAAAAACTTACTCCCAAAAAAACCAGCTTGGTTGGTGCCTTGGACATAGATGGGAAGAAATAGAACCTTTACTAGTTTTCTCCATCCTTTTTCCAGAAAACTAACTCTCATATTTATTTTTCTTTATGTTTTTTGTTCTTTCTTTAAATATTTTGTTCACACTATCATGTCTCTCTCTCTCTCTCTATCTCTCTGTGTGCCTTACATTCATTTTTGTGTGTGTGCATGTGTGTGTGTGTGTGTATGTCACTAGGGGGGAAGAGAGGGGGGGCATGGAGGGCTGCTGAAAAAGATTTTACTGAAATTCTTACCTTCATGCTTTTAATATGGTCCGGACTTCTGGCATGCTTTTCAAGCCGAGATTTTCCATTGGATCCATACTTGAAGTCCAAGTTGCATATGCGGCAAAACGCTACACCAGGTTTGTTCGTTTTCAAGCACCATACACGATGTTGTCGTTTTTTTCATCATCTATTTTGTTCAGCCAAGCCCATCGCCATTTATTAGTGATGCCAGCATCGATCTCCTCAACTGAATCACCTTCTTTAAGAAAGGGCATTCTCACGGTTTCCAACGAACTCAAAACTCAAAATTTAGATTTCCACAAATGGTGCTTTGTTCCCTAAAATAAAGAGTACCTCCGATCTGGCTCTTCCGTTTTATGGTAAAATGCACTTGATATGTAATTTGCGCAATTTTAGAGTGTTTTGAAAAAAAAAAATTTTTTCTAGATTTACGAAAAACGAAAAACAGAAAAATTCCGTCTCAAATAATTTCATAAAAACGGATTCCGTCCTCAGACTGAAGAAGTTCCACCCATGCAGATAATCGTCAACAAATTATTCTCTGGGTCAGCTAGGTAAGAATGATGTCAGATGACTGTCAATGGATAATTCTCTGGGTCAGCTAGGTAAGAATGATGTCAGATGACTGTCAATGGACAATTCTCTGGGTCAGCTAGGTAAGAATGATGTCAGATGACTGTCAATGGACAATTCTCTGGGTCAGCTAGGTAAGAATGATGTCAGATGACTGTCAATGGATAATTCTCTGGGTCAGCTAGGTAAGAATGATGTCAGATGACTGTCAATGGACAATTCTCTGGGTCAGCTAGGTAAGAATGATGTCAGATGACTGTCAATGGACAATTCTCTGGGTCAGCTAGGTAAGAATGATGTCAGATGACTGTCAATGGACAATTCTCTGGGTCAGCTTGGTAAGAATGATGTCAGGTGATAGTCAATGAACAATTCTCTGATCAACCTGGTAAGACTGACGTCAGGTGATTGTCAATGAACAATTCTCTGATTGTCAATGAACAATTTCTCTGATCAGCCAGGTAAGAATGATGTCAGGTGATTGTCAATGAACAATTCTGCGGGTCAGCCAGGTAAGAATGGCATGTCAGGTAACTGTCAACGAACAATTCTCTGGGTCAGCCAGGTAAGAATGATTCAGGTGACTGTCAACGAACAATTCTCTGGGTCAGCCGGTAAGAATGATGTCAGGTGACTGTCAACTAACAATTCTCTGGGTCAGCCAGGTAAGAATGATGTCAGGTGACTGTCAACGAACAATTCTCTTGGTCAGCGAGGTAAGAATGATGTCAGGTGATTTTCAACGAACAGATCTCTGGGTCAGACAGGTAAGAATAATGTCAGGTGATTGCCAATGACAATTCTCTGGGTCAACCAGGTAAGAATGATGTGTCAGGTGATCATCAATGAACAATTCTGGGTCAGCCAGGTAAGAATGATGTCAGGTGATTGTCAACGAACAATTCTCTGGGTCAGCCAGGTAAGAATGATGTCAGGTGATTGTCGACAATTCTCTGGGTCAACCAAGTAAGAATGTCAGGTGATCATCAATGAACAATTCTCTGGGTCAGCCAAGTAAAAATGATCTCAGGTGACTGTCAATGAATAATTCTCTGGATCAGCCAGGTAAGATGTGGCAGGTGATCGTCAATGACTAGATCTCTAGGTCAGCCAGGTAAGAATGATGTGTCGGGTGACTATCAATGATCTCTGGATCAAACAGGAAGCGGTCACTGTGTCAGGTGACTGTCTATGAACAACAATCTGGGCCAGCAAGGTGAAGGCCAAGGTCAGCTACGTATCAGGTGACTGACCTGATGGTACAGCGGCCACGATTGGTGGCAAAAATGACGATGGGGGCGATGGTCGACTCCAGGGCGCGGTGTAGATAGGTGAAGCACTCAATGTCCAGCATATGAACCTCATCAATAAACAGAACGCCTGGCACCAGTTCTGCAATGCCCTGGTCAATGTACTTGTTCACCACCTTGTTAATTTCCTTCCTCAGTTTGTCTGCAACAAACCACACACCATGCCATGAATCATCATAATGACTACGATAAACAACACACCATGTTGTGATTCATCACTATGTCTAGAATGTACATACACTATGTGATGATTCATATGTACCGACAACATACAACAAAACGTCATGATTCATCACTATGCCTACAACAGAACACACAATGTCATGATTCATCACAATGTCTACAATATACAGCACACTTGTACAGGTTCATCACTGAGTATACATCACAGAATGCATAGTGTACAGGTTCATAACTGTGTCTACATCACAGAATGCATTATGCACAGGTCCATCACTGTGTCTACATCACAGAATGCACTATGTACAGTACAGGTTCATCACAGTGCCAACATCACAGAATGCATCACGCACGGGTTCATCACTGTGTCTACATCACAGAATGCACTTTGTACTGTACAGGTTCATCACTGTGTCTACATCACAGAATGCATTATGCACAGGTTCATCACTGTGTCTACATCACAGAATGCATCATACACAGGTTCATCACTGTGTCTACATCACAGAATGCATCATGCACAGGTTCATCACTGTGTCTACATCACATAATGCACCATGTACAGGTTCATCACTGTGTCTACATCACAGAATGCACTATGTACTGTACGGGTTCATCACTGTCTACATCACAGAATGCATTATGCACAGGTTCATCACTGTGTCTACATCACAGAATGCACTATGTACTGTACAGGTTCATCACTGTGTCTACATCACAGAATGCACCATGAACAGGTTCATCTCTGTGTCTACATCACAGAATGCACTATGTACTGTACAGGTTCATCACTGTGTCTACATCACAGAATGCACTATGTACAGGCTCATCACTGTGTCTACATCACAGAATGCACTACAAACAGGTTCATCACTGTGTCTACATCACAGAATGCACTATGTACTGTACAGGTTCATCACTGTGTCTACATCACAGAATGCACTATGTACAGGCTCATCACTGTGTCTACATCATTAAATGCACCATGTATATGTTCATCACTGTGTGTATTCATAGACTGCACCAGGTGCAGGTTCATTGTTGTGTCTACATCATAGAATGGACCATATATATGTTCATCACTGTGTCTCCATCACAGAATGCACCATATACATGTTCTTCACTGTGTCTCCATCACAGAATACACCATATACAGGTTCATCACTGTGTCTCCATCATAGAATGGACCATATACAGGTTCATCACTGTGTCTCCATCACAGAATGGACATATACAGGTTCATCACTGTGTCTCCATCACAGAATGCACCATATACAGGTTCTTCACTGTGTCTGTAACACAGAATGCACCATATACATGCTCATCACTGTGTCTCCATCACAGAATGGACCATATACATGTTCTTCACTGTGTCTGTAACACAGAATGCACCATATACATGTTCATCACTGTGTCTCCATCACAGAATGCACCATATACATGTTCTTCACTGTGTCTCCATCACAGAATGCACCATATACATGTTCTTCACTGTGTCTCCATCACAGAATGGACCATATACATGTTCTTCACTGTGTCTGTAACACAGAATGCACCATATACATGTTCATCACTGTGTCTGTAACACAGAATGCACCATATACATGTTCTTCACTGTGTCTGTAACACAGAATGCACCATATACATGTTCATCACTGTGTCTGTAACTCAGAATGCACCATATACATGTTCTTCACTGTGTCTGTAACACAGAATGCACCATATACAGGTTCATCACTGTGTCTGTAACACAGAATGCACCATATACATGTTCTTCACTGTGTCTTTAACACAGAATGCACCATATACAGGTTCATCACTGTGTCTGTAACACAGAATACACCATATACATGTTCTTCACTGTGTCTCCATCACAGAATACACCATATACATGTTCTTCACTGTGTCTCCATCACAGAATGCACCATATACATGTTCATCACTGTGTCTCCATCACAGAATGACCATATACATGTTCATCACTGTGTCTCCATCACAGAATGCACCATATACAGGTTCATCACTGTGTCTCCATCACAGAATGCACCATATACAGGTTCATCACTGTGTCTCCATCACAGAATGCACCATATACAGGTTCATCACTGTGTCTCCATCACAGAATGCACCATATACAGGTTCATCACTGTGTCTCCATCACAGAATGCACCATATACATGTTCATCACTATGTCTGTAACACAGAATACACCATATACATGTTCTTCACTGTGTCTCCATCACAGAATGCACCATATACATGTTCATCACTGTGTCTCCATCACAGAATGCACCATATACATGTTCATCACTGTGTCTCCATCACAGAATGGACCATATACATGTTCTTCACTTCACTGTGTCTCCATCACAGAATACACCATATACATGTTCATCACTGTGTCTCCATCACAGAATGCACCATATACATGTTCTTCACTGTGTCTCCATCACAGAATACACCATATACATGTTCTTCACTGTGTCTCCATCACAGAATGGACCATATACATGTTCTTCACTGTGTCTCCATCACAGAATGCACCATATACATGTTCTTCACTGTGTCTCCATCACAGAATGCACCATATACATGTTCTTCACTGTGTCTCCATCACAGAATGGACCATATACATGTTCATCATTATGTCTCCATCACAGAATGCACCATATACATGTTCATCACTGTGTCTCCATCACAGAATACACCATATACATGTTCATCACTGTGTCTCCATCACAGAATGCACCATATACATGTTCTTCACTGTGTCTCCATCACAGAATACACCATATACATGTTCTTCACTGTGTCTCCATCACAGAATGGACCATATACATGTTCTTCACTGTGTCTCCATCACAGAATGCACCATATACATGTTCATCACTGTGTCTCCATCACAGAATGGACCATATACATGTTCATCACTGTGTCTCCATCACAGAATGCACCATATACATGTTCTTCACTGTGTTTCCATCACAGAATACACCATATACATGTTCTTCACTGTGTCTCCATCACAGAATGGACCATATACATGTTCTTCACTGTGTCTCCATCACAGAATACACCATATACAGGTTCATCACTGTGTCTCCATCATAGAATGGACCATAAACAGGTTTTTCACTGTGTCTGTAACACAGAATGCACCATATACATGTTCATCACTGTGTCTGTAACACAGAATGCACCATATACATGTTCATCACTGTGTCTGTAACACAGAATGCACCATATACATGTTCTTCACTGTGTCTGTAACAGAAATGCACCATATACATGTTCATCACTGTGTCTTTAACACAGAATGCACCATATACATGTTCTTCACTGTGTCTCCATCACAGAATGCACCATATACATGTTCTTCACTGTGTCCTCCATCACAGAATGGACCATATACATGTTCTTCACTGTGTCTGTAACACAGAATGCACCATATACATGTTCATCACTGTGTCTGTAACACAGAATGCACCATATACATGTTCTTCACTGTGTCTGTAACACAGAATGCACCATATACATGTTCATCACTGTGTCTGTAACACAGAATGCACCATATACATTCTTCACTGTGTCTGTAACACAGAATGCACCATATACATGTTCTTCACTGTGTCTGTAACACAGAATGCACCATATACATGTTCATCACTGTGTCTCCATCACAGAATGGACCATATACATGTTCTTCACTGTGTCTGTAACACAGAATACACCATATACACGTTCTTCACTGTGTCTCCATCACAGAATGGACCATATACATGTTCTTCACTGTGTCTCCATCACAGAATGCACCATATAAATGTTCTTCACTGTGTCTGTAACACAGAACATATACTGGTCCATCACTGTATCAACATCATACAACACACTATGTACTGTACTGGTACATCACTTGTCTACAGCATGCAACACACAGTATTGGTTTTTCACTGCCTATATATCATAAAATACACCATGTACTGGTATCACTGTGTATACATCATAACACACACAATGTACACGTTCACCCCAGTGTCTACAACATGCAACAATGCATACAATTGTAAGGACATAGATTGATGAGAATGAACAGACCGACCGGCAGACCAGCACACAAGGTGTATACAAACCCGAGTATACTATCATTGTTATGGACAGCCGAGTGGCTCACCTGTGATTTCTGTTTTCTTTGGTTTCATCAGCTGTCCCATCATCGACATGATGTCCTGACCCCCCTGAAACACACACACACACACACACACACAGAATGAAAGTAAAATCAGCCCGTCCCTTCAAGGACATGATGCTGGATCCCCCCATCCCCACCCCCTCACACACACACACACATATATATATTATATATATCCTTGTTGGTTAAACCAGCTATGCCATAATGGACACAATATCCGAACCCTCTTGAAACTCCCACAGTGTCAGGTGAATAGCTGTCCCTTCATGATCATATGTCCTGACCAACCCCTCCCCCACTCCCTCCCTGAACCCCCCTGCAAGCCACAGTGTCAGTTATATCAGCTGTCCCATCATCGTCATGTCATGACTCCCTGAAACCCCCACACACCACAATGTCATTTAAATCAATTGTCTCCATGATCATGAACATGATATCCTGAATCCCCTGAACTCCCCACACACCATAGTGTCGGTTAAATAAACTGTCCAATCATATATACATGATGTCCTGAACCTCCTAAAACCTACACACACCAGAGTGTCTGTTGAATCAGCTGTCCCATCATGGGCGATAAACTCCTTCCCCCCCTCCCCCCCCAACTGGTAAAATCTGCACATTTAGGACACCTTAGCTTCTTTCTACCATGCAGTCCACAGGACCACCATTAAAACTGACAGCAATGTTAATGACCTTTACGCAGTGGAATTCACTTGATTCAAGAAACTGGAGACTGCAATAATTTTTGTCGACTATAATTTGTATTTACTATTTCTGAAACTTATGAAAGACAGCTTGCAGTTTGAACTCAAGAAATAGTTTGTGGTGACCAAAAATTTGTGCATGTGGTGTTAGAAGACCTCCCATGTATGAAAAACCAGACTTTTCTTTCACTTCAACTGAAAACTTGTTTTGTTTATTCCAGCTGGAAGTTCAGCCAGCAACGCTGTATCACAGGGGGTAGGAGTGGGAGTGGCATATGAGTGGGGTGGAGGTTACTGGTGCAACAGGTATGCGACTTGGATAATAGATTTAAACTGTGAATTCATAAAATGATTCTTGGATTTTAACCTTGAACCCCACACATGCGTAGTTAATGAACAGCCCAGAAAATTTTCAATAAATTCATTGGAAAAATTAAGATTGTTAATTCTGGGTACAGGTTAATTTCTAGCGGAAGCAGAAATGAATGGTCATGTGAAATATATAGATTTTTGTTTACTTTTTTATGAAACAGGTTCTAATAAACCATATATATAAGTTGTATTAATAACACACTGGGGTAACAAGCTTAAGCTATATATCAATCTCCTGATTATCACTAAATTAGGCATGGGAAATACGAGTTGTAAGATCAGTGGGCATGACTGCTTTGCCAGAATAAATCAAGATGAGATCTGTCATATAAACAGAACGTTTTGAAAATATAGATTGAATAATAGTTCTTCATTTTGCCAAATAAAGAACCAGAAACCATAAATTGCCCATTCAAGTGGCCTTTCAGCTCACATTTATTGACAAGATAAAAATACAATAAATGTTCTTGCGTTTGAAATTAGTTGGGATGATACTTAAGCATTTCTTCTTTCTTTTCTTTCTTTTTATTTCTTTTTTCTTTTCCATGATTGGCGAAAACAGGATGAATACAATGCACTTAAAAAAAAACCAAGAAATTCCAGAAAAAAAATTCTCAAGACGATATTCTTGTGGTAATTGCACTTGCGGACTCTAACTGTAGGAGGGGAAATCCGGCCAAAGAGTGATAACTCTTGCTCACACTTCAGACTGGATCAAATTTTTTAAAACATATGCAGAAACATCGAGGAAAAAAAAACAAAACAGTAAGAGAGCATGAATGATGAGTCTAAGCCAAAGTATGCTGTTGAATCAGGTCTTGAAGTCATTTGTGTCAGAAAGAACCTATTTACCGTAGTTAATGTAAGATTAGTTGGTTGCTAACCAGAAGAAGACTAAGCTGTGTGATGGCATGTAAAAGTTAATGTAAGATTAGTTGGTTGCTAACCAGAAGAAGCGTAAGCTGTGTGATGGCATGTAAAAAACAAACCTTGTTCTGAACAATGGCATTGATTGCAGACATACATTCATTAGGCTAATGAATGAATGATTTATCTTGACTATTAGCAGAAGCAGCATTTGCACATTCTTTCAGCAAAAGGACATAGGAATGATCAGTCTGGAAAAGAAAAACCTGGATCGGACAGAGCAATCAGGGCAAAGTTTTACCAAATCATTCAGGAAAAAAAATCAACAAGGTATTTCATTATTACAAAATCTCCAGGCAAACAGCGAGGTTGAATTCCAGTTTCCAGCCTTTTCAGATGTGTGGTTTCATCCATGTACGCGCACCACACACACACACACACACACACACAATTTTCTCCCCTCAATGCCAACCCAACAGTTGTCTTGAACAGACCTGCAACCCCCTAAGAGACCAATGAGTAAGAATTGAAGCTCTGTGAGGCAGAAATGTGTAATTTCAGAGAGCTAAGAGTAATCAAGCGCGACACTTACTTTTTTCAAACACGATGCGATCAAATTGTTCGCACAATTTATGTGAAACTTTACTTTTCTTCAAACAAGCTTTTCTTTTAAGTGTCACAAGAAATCTTTACAAATTATGAAAATGTAGAATGCAATAGAAACACATATGCGTACATACGCAATGACACCTTTGTTCTTGCCAGTCATCACATTTGTATTATTACAAACCAAGGACAGGCAGTTCTGCCATGGCACACCAAGGCCTGATAGTGCGCCAGGAACAACCTCAAAAATGTTCTCCGCTGTTGCTGACTCTGTGCATGTGGAGTTGGCTGATTTTGTAAGTCTCACACACACCCCAGGAAAGAATTTGTCCCCCCCCCCCCCCCCCCCGACACTTCCATCAGTCCCCAACACAAACGGTCCATTCTGCAGTCCCCCATGGCAAGGGTCCTCACAATGTGTGTTGTCTTTTGTTCGACCGCTCTTGAACTGTTTGGCGATCTCCGAATCTGAGAGCGCTTCTTTAAAAAGCTGGGATGCATGGTCGGCTGCGCTAAGAGCGATGATGTATTCGACAAAAAATCCGGCCACCAATGCTTCAGCCCGAATTACCCTTTTCCTCATTTCATCCTCTTTCGAGGTGTCTATAGTCTGAAAGACTGTGTGATGCTGGAAGAATATATATTCGGCATGTTAGAGGAATCGATGTGCTTGCGTGACTCAAGGTGATGCTTCACATCCACCATAGGAAATTGTGAAGTCCAAATCGCAAGTGGTACACCTTGCACAATTTTCACCTTTAGCCGAAGGTCGTATGCAGGGGAATTTTTCCGAGTATTCTTTTCGGGACTTTAGACCAAGTCACATCTTGTCCAGAACTTTCTGCTCCACGTTTCGGCATTTTCGTAACTTCAAACTTCAAAAGGACGCCAACTTCGCTGAATGGTAAAGATGGTGAAACGAACTGCGCATGACCGGAAACGCTTCTTGAAGATCACTGGTTATACGCACGGCGCCGTGCGTGTCTGTACATAAGCCGATTTTTTTTCGTCCGTTTTCTTTTTTCTTCTTAAAAACTTTCAATGCGTATTTTTTGGCTAAATGCGTAAAGGCGCAAGATTCATCACTTGGCGTAATAAATTACGCGAAATGCGTAATGGTTGGCAGGTCTGCTTGAATATATTCTCACTGACTCAGGCATAGCAAATCTGTATTGGAGTGTACTATCAGGGAAAATCAAAATCCAAAAAGATATTCTATTACTGTTTTAAAAGAAAATTGGCCCCTGGGGGAAAATGACAAAACTGAATAAACAAAATGATAATGCAGCATGCTGTAAAGAAAAATGACAGCATCAGCTATGTTAATTTTTCATCTGTGTACTTTAGGATGATGACGTGGTTTGTTTGCACTTTTTCACAAGAATCAATGATCCAGCCTGAAAAACATGCTTCACCTTTTCTTTTAATTGTGTGTGTGTGTGTGCGTGTTTTTTGCGCACTCGCACGTGCGTACATGCGTGCATGCACGTGCACATGTGGGCGGGTGGGTACATGCCTGTGTGCATGTGTGTGTGAATAGCAAGACAGAAATCTGACGTTGAAAATGAGTTGCAAATTACTCCAAAATTGAAAATAAAATTGACAGGTCTACTCAGAGCCAGTGGGAGAGGGGGGGGGGGGGGGGGAACTGACATCTCCATTGCCCCTCCCCTCCTCTTCAATTTTTCTAAGTAACAGCTTCTAGCGCAGACCTGCCAACCCCCTAAGAGACCAGTGAGTAAGAATTGAAGCTCTGTGAGGCAGAAATGTGTAATTTTCAGAGAGCTATGAGTAATCAAGCATGACACTTACTTTTTTCAAACAAACACGATGCGATGAAATTGTTCGCACAATTTATGTGAACTGTACTTTTCTTCAAACAACTTTTTCTTTTAAGTGTCACAAAAATCTTTACAAATTATGAAAATGTAAAATACACTGAAAACACACATGCGAACATATGCAATGACACCTTCCTTTGTTCTTGCCAGTTCTTGTCTTGATATTATCGCAAACCAAGGACAGGCAGTTCTGCCATGGCATACCAAGGCTTGATAGTGTGCCAAAAACAACCTCAAAAATGTTCTCCCCCCTGTTGCTGACTCTGTGCATGTAGAGTTGGCTATCAGCTCAGAGGCGATTTTGTAAGTCTCGCACCACCCCAGGAAAGATTTTTGTCCCCCCCCCCCCCTCCCCCCACTTCATCAGTCCCCAACACAAACGGTCCATTCTGCAGTCCCCCATGGCAAGGGTCCTCACAATGGGTGTTGTCTTTGTTCAACCGCTCTTGAACTGTTTGGCGATCTGCGAACCTTAGATCACTTCTTTAAAAAGCTGGGATGCATGGTTGGCTGCACTAAGAGCGATGATGTACTCGACAAAAAATCCAGCCACCAATGCTTCAGCCCGAATTACCCTTTTCCTCATTTCATCCTCTTTTGAGGTGTCTACAGTCGGAAAAAAAAACTGTGTGATGCTCGAAAAATTCGGCACGTTAGAGGAATCGGTGTGCTTGCGTGACTCAAGGTGATGCTTCACATCCACCATGGGAAATTGTGAAGTCCGACTCGCAAGTGGTACACCTTGCACAATTTGCACCTTAGCTGAAGGTCGTATGTAGGGGAACTTTGCCGAGTATTCTTTTCGGGACTTTTGACCAAGTTTCTTCTTTTTTTCGCATCTTGTCCAGAACTTTCTGCTCCACGTTTCGGCATTTTCGTAACTTCAAACTTCAAAAGGACGCCAACTTCGCTGAATGGTAAAGATGGTGAAACGAACTGCGCATGACCGGAAACGCTTCTTGAAGATTACTGGTTATACGCATGGCGCTGTGCATGTCTGTACTTAAGCTGATTTTTTCGCCCCGTTTTTTTTTTCTCCTTTTTTTTTTTTTTGAAAACTTTCAACGCGTAATTTTTTGGCTAAATGCTAAATGCGTAAGGGCGTAGATTCATCACTTGGGCGTAATAAATTACGGGAAATGCGTAATGGTTGGCAGGTCTGCTAGCGTAATTATATATCATAGATTCCTTAATTTGCAAAGTACTGCTTTAGAACTGATTTAAGTGTCCAGAAGTTTTACGCAATAACTAACATCAGATGTCTATCAATCAAACAGTTCTGTTGAATACCATTAAATCTGTGATAAATGCAGTTTAACTTTCAAGACTGCAGAGTATGCAAGACCCGCTGTCGCAGCTTTTGTACCTCATTGTCTTCAAATAAATTTTTTTCTCAAACAATGCTGCTTCCTAAGCCTGAGATTAACCCATTTCCGATTCCATTCGTAAAATTCGCTGTCGTCAAAATCTGTTCCCAAACTGACAGTATCAGACCGCGCATCAGCGTCACTGTGATTATAACAAAAATTTTATTTATACTTTACTATTCAGACTTGCTGACAAATTGCTGCATACATGTCAGCTTGAAACTGAAAGCAAAAGTTGTAAAACAAGTAAAGCTTTGTGACAGCCTCCCTCTCTTCTCTCCTTTCCTCAGTCTATTGACCACAGTCACTCCTATTTATCCATCAATCTACTAAGTGTATAGGTTTACTGTGCATGGTGCATGGTTTTCTCATTTGTGTCTTGAAATGATTCACAAAATTGTAACAATATCTTCATTGTTTTCTAGGTTGGCCGATTGTTTTAATGCTTATAATGATAATTTCTACTCAAATGAACTGAATCTCCTCCATCTCCTTCTGTCTCTCCTGTGCACCTGTATGTCTTCTCTCTCTCCCCCCCCCACTTGTGTGTAGGCAAGAATGTGATGGATAAATAATTTTTCTTCTGCATTCCTCTCCCCCCCCCCCCCCCACCACCTCTTCCTTGTGTGTGTATGAGGGAGTGGTGAGAAGGGGAGAGGAGGAGGGAGGTGTGGATGATGATTCTTAGACTTTCTATGTGAAAGGTTTCAGTTTCTGTTTTGTAAGCTGGTATTCATTTTCAATTTTTTTTTTTTTGTGATTGACTGGCATCATGGTGATAACTTAAATTCCTTATGGTAACAATTTCTGTCAAAAGAAAAGAACCCTACGCAAGGGTGATTTACATGGGGGTGGGGGGTGGGGGGAGTGAGAAAGAGGAAGCGCTGACCTGGGGTCACCATTATTTTAATACTAATTCACTATGCGCTGACCTGGGGTCACCAGTAATTTAATACTAATCCACTATACACTGACCTGTGGTCACCATTATTTCAATACCAATTCATTATGCAGACCATTATTTCAATACTAATCCATGGTCACCAGTAATTTAATACTAATCCACTATACACTGACCTGTGGTCACCATTATTTCAATACCAATTCATTATGCAGACCATTATTTCAATACTAATCCACAATGCACTGACCTGGGATGACCATTGTTTTAATATTAATGCACAATGCACTGACTGTGTGTCGAGCATTGGCCACATCCAGATCATGCAGGGTCACATCTTGGATGACCTCTTTCTTCTTGTGTACGTCACCCTTCGGCAGGGGAACATACTCTTCCGCTTCCAAGTCAAATTCAGTGGCATAGCTGTCTGATCTTCCTTGTCTCTGAAAAGACGAATCAGATATGTCATAAAAACCCCACTCCTCAAACCACATGTTCCTTAGATCAATAACTAGTCAATTCAAACAATCCACAAAACCATGTCAATCAATACTGTGTGAAAATACCAAACATCACATCAATAACTCTACATGATTTGGTGTAACTGTATGTACATGATTGTAAAAAAAAAAAAAAAAAAATTTTTTTTTAAAGAAAAAAAAATTTCCATATCATTCAAATCATCCACATTATCAAAATCAACCAGGGCTCCCTGTGGCTGTTGGTACAGAAGACAGCCCTGGTGCCGACGACCTGGTGTCCCATTCATGACAGCTGGGTACATATGACAGCCCTGGTGCCGATGACCGGGTGTCCCATTCATGACAGCTGGATACAGATGACAGCCCTGGTCAGTGGTGCCCACAATTTGTGTCCCATTCATGACAGCTGGGTACAGATGACAGTCCTGGTGCCCACAACTTGGTGTCCCATCATGACAGCTGGGTACAGATGACAGTCCTGGTGCCCACAACTTGGTGTCCCATTCATGATAGCTGGGTACAGGTGACAGCAGTCTGGTGCCCACAATTTGGTGTCCCATTCATGACAGCTGGATACAGATGACAGCCCTGGTGCCCACAATTTGGTGTCCCATTCATGACAGCTGGATACAGATGACAGTCCTGGTGCACACAACTTGGTGTCCCATTCATTACAGCTGGATACAGATGACAGTCCTGGTGCCCACAACTTGGTGTCCCATTCATGACAGCTGGGTACAGATGACAGCCCTGGTGCCCACAATTTGGTGTCCCATTCATGACAGCTGGATACAGATGACAGTCCTGGTGCCCACAACTTGGTGTCCCTTTCATGACAGCTGGGTACAGATGACAGTCCTGGTGCCCACAACTTGGTGTCCCATTCATGACAGTTGGGTACAGATGACAGTCCTGGTGCCCACAACTTGGTGTCCCATTCATGACAGTTGGGTACAGATGACTGGTGCACATGACTTGATTCCCATTCATGACAGCTGGGTACAAATGACTGGTGCTCACAACTTGGTGTCCCATTTATGACAGCTGGGGTACAGATGACAGTCCTGGTGCCCACAACTTGGTGTGTCCCATTCATGACAGCTGGATACAGGTGACAGCAGTCTGGTGCCCACAATTTGGTGTCCCATTCATGACAGCTGGATACAGATGACAGCCCTGGTGCCCACAATTTGGTGTCCCATTCATGACAGCTGGATACAGATGACAGTCCTGGTGCACACAACTTGGTGTCCCATTCATGACAGCTGGGTACAGATGACAGCCCTGGTGCCCACAATTTGGTGTCCCATTCATGACAGCTGGATACAGATGACAGTCCTGGTGCCCACAACTTGGTGTCCCATTCATGACAGCTGGGTACAGATGACAGTCCTGGTGCCCACAACTTGGTGTCCCATTCATGACAGTTGGGTACAGATGACAGTCCTGGTGCCCACAACTTGGTGTCCCATTCATGACAGTTGGGTACAGATGACTGGTGCACATGACTTGATTCCCATTCATGACAGCTGGGTACAAATGACTGGTGCTCACAACTTGGTGTCCCATTGATGACAGCTGGGTACAGATGACTGGTGCACATGACTTGGTGTCCCATTCATGACAGCTGGTGTACAGTACAGATGACTGGTGCACATGATTTGGTGTCCCATTCATGACAGCTGGGTACAGATGACTGGTGCTCAAGACTTGGTGTCCCATTCATGACAGCTGGGTACAGATGACTGGTGCTCATGACTGGTGTCCCATTCATGACAGCTGGGTACAGATGACTGGTGCCAATGACTCGATTCACATTCACTGACAGCTGGATGCAGACGACTGGTGCTCAAGACTTGGTGTCCCATTCATGACAGCTGCATGCAGATGACCGGTACGTGCTCACAACTTGGTGTCCCATTCATGACAGCTGGGTACAGATGACTGGTGCTCACAACTTGGCTGTCCCATTCATGACAGCTGGGTACAGATGACTGGTGCTCACAACTTGGCTGTCCCATTCATGACAGCTGGGTACAGATGACTGGTGCTCACAACTTGGTGTCCCATTCATGACAGCTGGGTACAGATGACTGGTGCTCACAACTTGGTGTCCCATTCATGACAGCTGGTACAGATGACTGGTGCTCACAACTTGGTGTCCCATTTATGACAGCTGGGTACAGATGACTGGTGCTCATCACGACTTGGTGTCCCATTCATGACAGCTGGGTACAGATGACTGGTCACGACTTGGTGTCCCATTCATGACAGCTGGGTACAGATGACTGGTGCTCACGACTTGATTCACATTCATTCACAGCTGGGTACACAAATGACCGTATGCTCATGACTTGGTGTCCCATTCATGACAGCTGGGTACAGATGACTGGTGCTGCATCAGACCTGGTGTCCCATTCATGACAGTTGGGTAGCCCTGGTGCTAAGCTGAATTGGGGGCACAGTTATGCCCTGTTGCTAGCGACTTGGGTCTGATGATCATCATAGAGTGGCAAATGTGAACACAAGATGCTGCTGCCCATGCAGCTTTCCGTCACAAAAATGATATCACAATGTCCATGTTACTGTGTGAAGGTTGATTAGATTGGACCAATATTGCAGACATGCCCAGCCAAGAGTCTTTCCATCAGCCACAGATGATGTGTAAAAAATCAGGTATGGAAGTTTGCGCACTCACATCTTCATGGCCACCATGACTGATGGAAAATCAGAGAATGCACACTTGCAGATCATGTGCAAATGAAAAATTCCCCCATTCTACTCTTGTTCTAAACCACAGCCACTGTCCTACGTTTCCTGATATATGACAGGGTTGACTTCTCTGTTCTTTTAAGAAACGGGATTTTGCTACCAATATACTACTTCCTGTCTGCGATCAGGTTAACCCATCTGCAGAACAAGTGCTCCAATTTGATTTTTGGAGTGAAGCTTCCCCCCCCCCCAAATGACCCTTTTTCAGTAATACATGACCGCTGCCATAAATGCCATCAATTTTCACATTGTTTCATACGAAAGCTATTCCAGGACAGTAGCCATCAGTGGTATTGTTACAGTGATATACTATTTAACAGTTTGGCACATATCAAGATAAACAGTTCTATATTAAGCTCCTTTTAGAGAAACAATGTTGTCAATGTAATTTATAAGTGTGTCACATATTAATACCAACTGTCTAATTTACTATGCCAAGCTTCTTGAAGGACCATATTTTAATGTGATATATTTTGTTAATATGTCATTTATCAATACATGTACTATCTGGAGGGACCAATAAAAATTATATTTCGTTTGATCAATGTCACACACTAAATGTCTAATTTACTGTGCTTATATTACCTGGACAGACCAATGTCGTCGAACATGCCACAACTCAAAGTGACTAACCCAGTTTGGTTAAGGTTTATATGTGAAACATCAGGGTCACAGTGAACCCACCTTGACAGCCCCGCTGTTGGCCTCAATGTAAATGACGTCGCCCATCTCCACCTTCTCTTTCTGCAGACTCTCATAGATGGAGGGGTCCAGCTTCAGCTGCTTGGTGCCCTTAGCTGTCTTCAGCCCAATGATCACATGGCTCACTGTCTTCCCGTAGCCTAGAATACACCACCTCATGCTGATCACATTTCTTCCCTTGACCTTGTCACAATACAGCTGTTCACAACTAATCAAAACATTCACCATTCTTTCACACATTATCACTTCTCACAAATCCACCACATCAACAATCGCATGGCTCACCTTCCCATACTGTGTCATCGCAAACTACTCATTTATCCATAGATTCCATCACATCAATAATCACACGACTCATTGTCTTCCCATACTGTGTCATCACACACCACTCATTCAACCTCACATCAGCCATCGCACGACTCACTGTATTCCCATACTGTGTCATCACACACCACTCAATCATTCATCACATCAATAATCACACGACGACTCACTGTCTTCCCATTACACATACTGTGTCATCACACACCACTCATTCATCCATCCACATCAATGATTGCATGACTCACGGTCTTCCCATACAGTGTCATCACACACCGCTCATTCTTCTTCCATCACAACAACAATCACACAACTCACTGTCTTCCCACACAAAATCATCACAAACAACTAATCACTCATAATATGGCTCCTTATCTTCCCATATGGTTTAACTCTGTGATAGCATATTAACAGCCACTACCAAAGTACCATCCATCCCCTCAATCTCTCTCACATGCATACACACAGAAACATTCCTTATTGTTATCAGTTTCATGTCATTTTTCAAAGCCTGACCTCATCCTCTTCCCCTCCCACTTTCCTATTCAATCACAGGAATAATCACATGATTCATTATCTTCCCATAGTGTCACAACACACCGC